>VZTR01016834.1:204172-237432 GCA_013400775.1 Chaetops frenatus | reverse complement strand
TTATTGTTATTATTGTTATTATTGTTATTATTATTGTTATTGTTATTATTGTTATTATTGTTATTATTGTTATTATTATTATTAACCATGGCAGGATGAGGCTGCAGCATGCAGAGGTGATGGGGGCACTCAGTCCGGGCTCCTGAGGGTGTTCCCAGAACCTGTGTGGGGCTCACTGGCAAATGGAACAAAAATCCACCCCCTCCTCATTCCCAACCCCAGGGCTCACAGTCCATGGCCCGCAAAAAGAGCTTGCAAAATGTCATTTTTCAAGGCATGCAATGCTTGAATGACAGGAACACACACAATTAGCCACGTTCATTTTCTGGTTCAAGGCTTGTGAAATATCCACCAGCACCAGGAGCAAGTTCCTGTGTGTAAAGCCTAGAGAAGAGGCCTCTAAAGCAACCCTTTCCAGCTGAAATACCAAAGCAGAAACACTCCAGTGCCTGCTCAGGAGAGCTGCCGTTCACAGGGAATGAGGGTGTGCATGGAATTTCAGCCTATATATTAAAAGATGAGTTATTAATGAGAGAATCCCTTAATCTGCTGGAAAACCTCTGACAACAGAGCAAATCCTTCCAGCTCCCTCCTGCATGGTGGGACTGGGAGAGGCACAGGGCTTCACATTTCCCCTTCCTGGGCTCCTCCAGTCCTTACAGGGGGATGTGTTTTCCCAGAACTCTCTTTGGAGCGTTAGATCCCTTGGCTTATGGCACTGAGTCTGTCATGTGCCACTTGCCCAGGACTTGTTTCAGCTCCACATGCCTCACATCTGCACTTTTACAGAGCTGCTGGGTTTTTCAGGGCTGTAAAACCCTCTTTTACAAGTTCCTTGGATTTCTTGGTTTGTGTCACTTCAGTGCAGTTTGAACTGAGTGTCACCCAGCAGTGTTTTCCATGGCAGGTGTCAGCACTGACTTCACCAGGCTTGGACCAGCATCCCAATCAGAGCTTTCCCACAGGGAATTTTCTGTGAGAACTCTAAAAATAGGTGTTCACAGTAGGGACATATTGTGGAATGCCACAAAAAACTTGAGAGCCAGGAGTTTTCTCTGAGCAAACACACAGAATAGGGCAATCACATCTCAGGGGAGGAAGCCTGGTCTGGAGGAGCAGTTCAGAAAGGAGCCAGATGAGAACCTTTGTTTCCACCATGAACAGAGTTAATGACTGGTGATTCTGCAGGCAGAGGTGGCACCAGTGCCTGCAGAGGATGGAGAGGGCACTTCAGAGCCATGGGAAGGATCTGCTCTGTAATTCAGAAATCTGCCCATGGCACAGGAGGGTTGTACTGGCCTGAATCTGCTTGCCCAGCTTTGGCAGGTCCAGCTTTAGCCCAGTAAGGCACTGGTGCCAGTGGGGCCTCGAGGCCAGGATACAAATGGGAGCAGGATAGGAGAGGCCGTGGCTTTGCCCTAAGTTCTGAGCCTGAGATGTCCCTGTGCTCACCTTGGCACCTGAGGGATCTTGCTGCTGGTTTTGCCATCAGGTTTTAGCCCTGTGCCCCCATTGCTGGTGTGACTGGTGGGCTGAACCCTGCAGAGGTTCAGCAGGAGGGGTGAGAAGCAGCAGGGACTCTCCAGGCTGACTTGACCCCAAGAAATCAGGTACAAAGACACAGGATATGTGTTTGGGATGGGGATAAAGGTCTTTTCTTCCTGATTATTTCCAGCATTTTCCTACATTCCTAGCAAAAGGGCTCAGCTCTCCTGGTGCTTTCTGTGCTGTTCCGGGTTTCTCTGAGCTGATAACTTGTCGGATAAAGAGTGATCCCAGATCCCAGAACTCTCTCCTTTCCCAGGAGCTGCAGAGAACAGGAGTAAGCACTGCTGGACTATGGCAGTTGTCAGTGTGAAGCCTGTTCCCATGTGAAGGTGATTAATCCTTACTTCACCACATGCTTTGTGGCTAAAACTTCCTGAATTTATTACTTGCAGTCAGACCTCACAAAGCAACAGAATGGATTCAAGATCACCTTGAAAACATTAGAGGACAACTTGCTCTCTCGGCTGTCATCAGCATCTGGGAATTTCCTGGGAGACACAGAGTTGGTGGAGAACCTGGAGACCACTAAAAGGACAGCTGCAGAGATTGTGGAGAAGGTACAAAGACAGGGATAGCCTGCAGAAAAGCATGTCTGGGATCCTCTAAGGATTTCTGTGTGAAATGTAACCTCTGCTCTGCTCATCTCTGCTCCGTCTGCTGAGCAGAGAATAGAAATTGGTATAAATTGTAAATGCTCTTCATTCTAGAGAGCTCCAGGCCATTTAGTTCTTTGGAGCTTTTTTGTGTTAAATGACCTATTTAAGACCAAGAGAAAACATTGGTGCCAGATGTAAAGACAATAAAATTTACACACTGTATCAAGGCAGCTTTAAACTGTTCCAGCATAATCCTGGGTACATCACTGCCTCAATTAGGCTGGATTTTAGTACTGACCAGGGACTGGAATCTGGTGAGTTTGTGATCCTGAGTAAATCAGCAGCCCTTCTTGCTGCTGAGGTGGAATGAAATAACAAACAGGACCCAGGTGATGATGGGGTGGTGATTCTGCCGAGAAGATTTCCACACATCCCTCAGCACAGCTGCAGAGCCCTGCCCAGCCAGGTTTGGTGCTGCTGAGGGAAAGCAGCAAAGAGCTGATACCAATTAGCAGCTCTCAGCCCTGGGGAAGCTGCCTGAGAGCAGCGCTGGGGCTGCTCAGCCAGGGCTTGTTAATGACCTGCACAGCATGGGGGCAATTAACACGAGAAACTCATTGATGAGAAACTCAATCCCGGTCAGCAGAGAGCAGGGATCACAGGGAGAAGTCTGGAGGGGACTCAGGAAAACGGGGAGCTGGGCAACAGGGTGGAAAATGCAGTTAAATGGAAGGTTCCAGAGGAGGGGGATGCTGGGGAGGGCAGGGGCTGGTCCCGTGGTGGTCACTTGTGGGTTGCCCTGATGACTTTGTGTCCCATGTCCCCCCTCCCAGGGCTGCAGCCTCTGCACTGAGGAGTTCTGACAGAGATGCCACGATGATTTTTTTTGCTTTTTCTTTTATGTATCCTCAGAGCTCTTAGCATGCATATTTGTAATTCCCTAAGTCTGATAATTTAGCAGACCTCTGATACTCTGTTAAACCAGAAGACCGAACATCCTAAAGGCCTCGCCGCTGGAGGCTGGAAAACCCTACACTATCCTGAGAAATCAAGGTCCTCTTTAGAATACACCCTGTAAATTAAGATTAGGCCCATTCAGAGGGGAATTCCTCAGGATGGGGGGATATAATGCTATTCATCCAAGCCTCTCATTGGGGCATCTTCGTTAGATATGCTAATTTTTAAGGTCTATAAATTGCATGTGAGATCTGTCGTGCGGGTGCATTCCACCTTGGCACCATAAGGACCCTTATTAAACACTGAGGTAAAAAACCCTTTATCAATTTTGAGGGCCAAGGGAAAGGCATCAACAGGAATTCTGCTGTGTTTGCCTGCAGGTGCAGGAGTTCAAGGTGACAGAAGCCAGGATTAACGAGGCCAGGGAGCACTACAGGCCTGCAGCCTCCCGGGCTGCCCTGCTCTACTTCACCATGAACCAGCTCCACGCCATCCACCCCATGTACCAGTTCTCCCTGAAGGTACCTGCCCTCCAGGGGGGCTGCTCTCCTATTGTGGGGTTCATAAAATCAGAATTACAAAGTCACAGAGTCACAAAACCACACAAGGTTTGAGCTGGAAGGGCTTTAAAGCCCATCCTGTTCCACACCTGCCATGGGCAGGGACACCTTCCACTATCCCAGGGTGCTCTAAGAAAAAGTTATAGCTTTAATATTTTATTAAATGGAAAACTTGGGCTTTTTTTTTTTTTTTTTTTTTGCCATATAAGAAATGTATTTTGGGGGATGGAGGGTTAAATGAGCATCCTGGTCTACAACTTCTTCCAAATGATTTCTTACCTTGACAAGTGACCTGGAAAAAGGAATTGAGGAGAGACTGCAAAATGTTGAGCCTCATCCACAAAGAAGCTTTTCCTTTTGATATCCACGACTTGTTTGTTGGAGTAATTTTATCAGAAAAATGTACAGAATATCTTTTGTGCCTTTTGAAAGATTCATCTCTTACACATACATAATAGAAACAGGGGTCCCTGAGGTTTCACCTCTAATCTGTGTCTCCCACAGTTAGTTTGTTTTATGTTTTCCAGTGAACATTAGCAGAGTGTATAAATACATAGACAATTATTGGGTGAAATGTTTTTATCTAATAAATTTTGATGACAGATCATAAAACATTGTGTAAAGATGCACAGGGATGATTTTAGAATACTTGCCACATAGCTGGGAGCCCATTATAAATTAGAACACAAAGATTTATGTGTTGCTTTGCAGCCTGTTTTAACACAATTTAAGGAAATGTTAAGCAGGAAAATGCATTCTGCAATTACTTAATAATGCAATGGGTATCAATGTTACTTCAATTTGTTGAGGAATCATTTTTCCTTTGTAGAACCCTAAAAATAAGGCTGCCAACATGGTCATGCCTTGTCCAGTTGGTGCCATCAATGTGTATTGGCCTGGTTATTTCCTTTAGCTGGGCCCAGCACACGGAGCCTTTGCACTGCTAAGCAGGACTTGGGTTTTATTTTCTTGTTAATTTTCTTTTTCCAGTTGCATTTGATAATTTGCTCATGCTTTTAATTTGGACAGCTCTGAAAGTTTTTTGTCTTTTCTCATTTAGGTCAGAAATGTTGTTGCAATAATCCTTAACCTCTTATGTAAGAGGGTTGGTCTCAATGCAGGCACCCACACTTCAATGAGTGCCTCAGCTCACTGCTCCCTGCCCTCTTCAGCCACTGCTGGATCCACACAGTAAAACAATCATGGGACTTCAAAACATTATTTTTTATTTTTATTTATTTTTATCTACTTTTTAAAGGAATTTCTCTTCTCTGACTTGAAATTTTTGTACAATGGGAGATGTGCTTTCCTCCTCTGCTCCACTCTGGTGAGACCCCACCTGGAGTAGTGTCCAGATCTGGGGTCCTCAGCACAGGGAAGGTGTGGATGTGACTGAGCAGGTCCAGAGGAGGCTGTGGATATGATCCAAGAGCTGGAGCCCCTCTGCTCTGGAACCAGGCTGGGAGAACTGGAGAGGAGAAGGCTCCAGGGAGACCTCAGAGCCCCCTCCAGTGCATAAAGGGGCTCCAGGAGAGCTGGAGAAGGACGTGGGACAAGGGATGGAGGGACAGGACACAGGGAATGGCTCCCCACTGCCAGAGGGCAGGGATGGATGGGATTTTGGGAAGGAATTCCTGGCTGGGAGGGTGGGGAGGGGCTAGGATGGAATTCCCAGAGCAGCTGGGGCTGCCCCTGGATCCCTGGCAGTGCCCAAGGCCAGGTTGGAGCACCCTGGGACAGTGGGAGGTGCCCCTGGCAGGGGTGGGACTGGATGATCTTGTGTTGGAGTTTTTTCCCATGGAAACCATTCTGGAGTCTGCATTTCCTCTGGGAACTCCACTCTCAGCTGGGAAAGTGGCTGTGACATCCTGATGGGAGCACTTTGGGCACAGAAACATTCCCTGTATTCTTGTGTCAGAGTTCCCTGTGCCCTGTCTGTGTCCCAGGGAGTGTCACCACTGCCAGGCCCTGTGTCCCAGAGAGTGTCACCATTGCCAGGCCCTGTGTCCCAGGGAGTGTCACCATTGCCAGGCCCTGTGTCCCAGGGAGTGTCACCAGTGCCAGGCTCTGTGTCCCAGGGAGTGTCACCACTGCCAGGCCCTGTGTCCCAGGGAGTGTCACCAGTGCCAGGCCCTGTGTCCCAGGGAGTGTCACCACTGCCAGGCCCTGTGTCCCAGGGAGTGTCACCAGTGCCAGGCTCTGTGTCCCAGGGAGTGTCACCACTGCCAGGCCCTGTGTCCCAGGGAGTGTCACCAGTGCCAGGCCCTGTGTCCCAGGGAGTGTCACCACTGCCAGGCCCTGTGTCCCAGGGAGTGTCACCAGTGCCAGGCTCTGTGTCCCAGGGAGTGTCACCACTGCCAGGCCCTGTGTCCCAGGGAGTGTCACCAGTGCCAGGCCCTGTGTCCCAGGGAGTGTCACCACTGCCAGGCCCTGTGTCCCAGGGAGTGTCACCAGTGCCAGGCTCTGTGTCCCAGGGAGTGTCACCACTGCCAGGCCCTGTGTCCCAGGGAGTGTCACCAGTGCCAGGCCCTGTGTCCCAGGGAGTGTCACCACTGCCAGGCTCTGTGTCCCAGGGAGTGTCACCACTGCCAGGCCCTGTGTCCCAGGCAGTGTCACCACTGCCAGGCCCTGTGTCCCAGGGGATGTCACCACTGCCAGGCTCTGTGTCCCAGGGAGTGTCACCACTGCCAGGCCCTGTGTCCCAGGGAGTGTCACCAGTGCCAGGCTCTGTGTCCCAGGGAGTGTCACCACTGCCAGGCCCTGTGTCCCAGGGGATGCCACCACTGCCAGGCTCTGTGTCCCAGGGAGTGTCACCACTGCCAGGCTCTGTGTCCCAGGGAGTGCCACCACTGCCAGGCTCTGTGTTCCAGAGAGTTTCACCACTGCCAGGCCCTGTGTCCCTGAGGAGCAGCCACAGGCAGAGCCAGGCCCTGCTTGGTCTCTGTGTGTTCCCTGCCATGCAGGACCTGAGCTGGCATCACTGTGACACTTTGGGGGCATGCAAGGAGCATCTCCCACTGCCCATTCCTGCTGTGTGTCCCCTCCCAGGCGTTCCACGGGGTGTTCCAGAAGGCCATGGAGAGAGCAGCTCCTGCTGAGAGCCTGGCAGGGCGGGTGCTGAGCCTCACTGACAGCATCACCTTCTCCGTGTTCCAGTACGTGGCCCGGGGGCTCTTTGAGAGGGACAAACTGACCTTCAGTGCCCAGCTCACCTTCCAGGTAACAGCACCAGCTCGGGCACCCTGTGGGCCAGGGGTCAGTGCCACAGCAGCCAGCACAAGGCTGGGGGCTTGGGTGTCTTCTCTGCCTCTCTTGGAATCACTGAATCGTTCAGGCTGGAAAAGCCATCCCAGACCTTGGAGTCCAACCTGGTCCCCACCTTGTCCCCAGCCCAGAGTGCCACCTCCTTGGACACCTCCAGGGATGGGCACTCCAAACCTCCCTGGGCAGCCCCTGCCAATGTTTAACCTCTTCCTCAGTGGAGAAATTCCTGCTGCTGTCCCACCTGAGCCTCCCCTGGCCCAGCCTGAGGCCGTTCCCTCCCCTCCTGTCCCTGTTCCCTGGGAGCAGAGCCCGACCCCCCCTCACTGCCCCTCCTGGCAGGGAGCTGTGCAGAGCCACAAGGTCCCCCCTGATCCCCCTTTTCTCCAGGCTGAACCCCTTTCCCAGCCCCCTCAGCTGCTTCTCTCAGGATTTATTCCTGCCAATAACAGGCACAGATGCTGTGTTGGATTTGAATTATGCTGACAAAGGTTATTTGAGAGAGTAATTCCTGCTTGCAGAACCTGGAAAAAAGGGCAAAGCAAACTGGCCTGGAAGGCTTCTTGCATTTAACCTACAGAAGTGTTTGCTGCAGAGCTGCTGTCCCACGTCAGTGGTGTTTGTATAATTTTTAGTGTCCAATCTGGCTCTGCTGCCAGGGCCTTCTGCTCTCCACCCACCAGGAACCCAGCCTTTACCACATAGCTTTTCCAAATTTTTTCCTGTTCTGTTGCCAATCTCCACACTCATTCCTGGTCCCAGAGCACGTGTGTGGTGTGTCCATCACACTCCTCCAACGTGGGACACCCTGTATATTTTAGCCAGACATTTTTCAAGCATGTTAACTGAATAATTAATCTGCTGGAGTTTGTTGCTGCTCTAGGATATCTTCTTTGTTTGGAATCACAGATACTTCTGATGAACAAAGAAATCAACCCAGCAGAACTGGATTTCCTGCTCAGATACCCAGCACAGCCTGGAGTCACGAGCCCTGTGGAGTTCCTGTCTGATCAATCCTGGGGAGGAATCAAGGTACCTGATCCATGGGAAATCAGCTCCCCTTATCTCCTCTAAAAGCCCTTCAGCCCTTCAGGAGGGTCCTTGTGGCATCTGGTGAACAAAGTTCTGCCCATACACGAGGGGCAGCACAAGCAGACCACACACTTGGAGAGTTCTGCAGGTCCAACACTGATTTTGAGGGCTCTTCCTGTGCCCTCATGTGTGTTCCGAAGAAAATTATCTTTCCCTGTGAGATTTAGGCTTCTCCCTCTTAGACCAGACTGAGAATACCCTCAGGGGTTTGTGGCTGTGGTTTGTAAAAGACATGGAGATGCCCCTGTATTTGAGAAGAAGTGTGAATTTCTGCAGGGATGTGCTGGGGTTGGAGCTGTGACAGCTGCCAGACCTGCAGGGAAATTTTGTCATGGGAATGGGCAGGTCTGGCACCTGCCACATGTTTGGAGTGAGAGGGGATGAAGAACATCCCAAAAGGATGAGAATTATCCCATACTTGCTCCACTTTATCAACAAATGTGAATTGTTCTGGGTTTGGACCTGATTCAGCAGGGTGGGATTTGCTTTCTGAAAAGGGTCCAAATATTCTCCACCTTGGGCCTGTTCATTCCCACCTTGCTGGAGCTGGGATTGTGCCTCTTGTCTGACTGTGGTGCTGATCAGTCTCTGGCACCTGTGGTAATGTAAGAATCAGTTTTATTTACAGCACCTTTTTTTCTGTGAGCCTTGAGGACATGGGTCAGTGCTGGTTCTGGGTTGTTGGTTGGACATGGTGATTATGATTCTGTGATTCTCTGTTACTCCTGTCGTGCCCAAGGATGCCTTTGCCACCTGCCTGCACATTTGGTACATTCTCCAAAAAACACCTGCCGGGCTTGCAAAGGGTTTTCTTTGTGAGCACACCCCTCCTGTGCTGCCAGTCCCACTCCCTGGGGCTGGAATGGCCTTTCCTGTTCCCTGTGTGATTCCCTTCGAGATGAACCCTCCCCACTCAGCTTCCTCTTCCCCATGAAGGGTTGTGGTTGAGGTGGAAACTGTGATGCCCACAAATGCTGCTCTGCATGGGAAGGTTTCCAGGTGTGTGTGCTGCACACCTCAGGTGTCCTCAGCCTGCATCCCATGGCCCCAGGAACTGCTCATCTCCAAGAGTCACTGCCCAGTAACCTGCACTAATTTTATGAATTACAGGATTTTCTGATAGTGAATTCTGCCTCAACAGATACTGAGTACCCTTCAGATTGTCTTTTGTGACAATTGGAGTATTGATTTGACTATAAATAATGTAGCTGGTCTCAAATTTATTAGTGTTTTTGTTGGTGTCTGTTGGTTTATTAGCCTTTGAGTTTTTGGCAATTCTAGTTACTTGAGGCATGGGTTTAGTAAAATCATATTTTGTCAGAGGCTGCTATAATTAGGTTAATTAGTCATGGCTTCTACACAGCTTATTAGCAGGCTAAAATCTCCTTTTCTTATATCAAGAAGATTAAATATTATAATAAATTGTTTCTTCAATAAAGCTCGAGAAAAGTACACTTCAGATTTATATTTCAAATTCAAAGTGAAATTTAGCATTCTGCTGATTTTTCACAGAAATATTGCAAATGCTCCAGCCCAAAGGGCTCCTTCTGCCAGGGGGTTCTGGCCAAGGTAGTGCCAAAAGAAATCAATATTGGTATTTGTGGCCCATTCTGGGCCTCCCACTTTGGGCACATTAACTTCCAAGGAAACCTCATTAAATGTTGAGGGCTCTGGGCATGCAACTGGCCTTGTGTCACTTGGCTTATTATTTATTGTTTGGGGTTGATTAATAATATATAAAGGCCAATAATCCTTTGCAGTTGCGTGCCTGTTTGCAGCTTGTGGTGCTGGAGCATCTCATTTAGGAAACCCTCATTTATGATTTAGTTTCCAACTTCTTTCAAGTCCAGCACAAAGTTTCACAGAGCCTTTTGCTGTGATGTGTGTGCCAGGGAAGGTTGGTATTTACCCCTGGATGAAGAAACCCACAGCTCTGGCCAGAAGGACGTGGTTTGTAGGGAAAGGTAATAGCTTTTATTAAATCTGCTGATAGACCTGGGAAAATAGGCACATTTCAGGCTCTTTGGTGCTTCTTTAAAGCTGAAGCAGGAATTGAATTTAAGCTAAAGGCTGAGAAAAGCTGCTCTGAGCTTGGCTTGATTCTGTTCATCAGTCAGATGTGTGGGAGGGGATGGTAGCTGTGGAGCCCCTGTGGAGGAGCTTTGCTGGGCTCAGGAGCAGGGGAGATGTTAGCAAAGGGCACAGTCATTGCCTCAGTGCCAGTCCTGCCTCTGGGTTAGTGAGGGTGAGCTGAGAGCAGGAAGGGGACAGGATTTTGTCATTTAATTAAAGCAGTGCCTTTGCTGAGTCCCTGGCTTTGGTGCTCAGCAGAGTTGGTCATTTCAGTCCTAAGGCCTCTCATTTGCAGGGGCTTAGCAGTGATCCCTCGAGAAGGCAAAAGTGTTCTTTTGCTCCTAATGAGGTTTTCTGTCTCTTTTCAATTTCCTTTATTGCAGCCTGTTTTACTGTTCTTCCCCTCTGTGTTCCCAGTGTCTGCCTTGAAAGTTTTTATCTCTGTTGGTACTTCTGAAAACATTTTCTGTTTGTCCATGCAAGGCTGGCCACTTCTCCTGGCCTGGCTGGTGGTTTCCTCACCAGTAAATGTGTGGACACACCTTGGACCACAGCACTGCTGCTGCTGCTGCACAGCCAGGTGCAAATGCCATTTGGGAATTCTCATCGTGTGACTGAATTAACACAGAATCCATGCAGAGATTCCTCTGGAGGGTGATGGCTCAGGCACAGCCTGGTAGCACAGTCACAGCTGTTCAGGCTGGTGTTCCCAGGGGTGTGTGCCTGGCAAAGACCCCTGAGCATCCCCTGGGCCAGCTGGGCTCTTCTGCAGCTTCCCCACTGCTGACAGAGCCAGTGGCTGTGCCCTCGTGGCCTCCACTGCCAGGGTTGGCCAAAACCAAAACCAGGAGAAGGTGAGGGTTGTTCTGGAGGGGTCACTGGGGTTCCCTGTGACCCCCAGGTTCTCCCAGCTCCCCCACGTTGCCCTGTGGTCCCTGGCTCCCCGTGGCACACGTGGCTGTCCCCGTGGCCAGCTGTTCCCAGGAGCCTCGGGTGGGATGTGCATTTCCCCAGCCTGATTTCCTTTGTGACATTTCCTGCAGTGCCTCTTCAGTGCTGAATGCAGATGTGTCCCATGGGATAAGTGCAGCGAGTTAATGCACAGCAGGAGCACACCTGGCCAACTTGGATTACTTCTTATCCCAATCATTTCCCTCATCTTTTTCTGAAGAGGAAGAATTTTCATTATGTAGATATGAAAACGCCACTGAAAGGGCATTGTTTAATAAATGTGATGTTGAATAATGAGCTCTAAATACCGAATTCAGCTTTCTAGGAGGAGAACAGCCCTAGACAAAGTCGTATATTAACTCCATATTTATAATTTTGCAGAATGCAGATGATAAGATTGCGTGTGTGGCTTATGAGATAAAATACTGAATCATATTTTTTGCATTTAAGAAAACTGGATTTTTTTGGACAAAAGAACAGAAATCTCTCTTCCAGCTTTCACTTCTTGCACTTTTTAAACGAGGAAATTTTTCGTTCTTCTCCAAGATTCATTGTGACACAATCTGCTGCATGCATTGTGCTCTCTGTGCATATGCAATGTCCTTTGATCAGGCTGGCCAGACAGGAAAGGCTCACAGCTCACAGCTTTCCTTCTATGTTCAGAATTATTATTATGCCAGAAAATCATAGTCTTAATTAAATATCTTCCATTAACTCAGTTCTTCAGATGTACAGCCTTTTAGAGTATCTTTGATAGAAAACATTGATTGTGACACTTCAATGGCCATTTATCTCCTCTCATCTAGAAGTTTCCTAAGGACATTCTTCTGTCCTCTGTATCAAGTCTCAGAGAAATATTCCCAGTGTCTCACAGAAATGCTACTTGAGAAGGTTTTACCTTTTTTCCCCCCCTTTTCTTTTCAAACCTGCTGGCTAACGAGCTGATGCTTATCTGAAATATGGCAGAGATTGTGATCGCATCAAATATTTAAGGACGCACTTTGTCGGTTTGATTGCAGAGTGGAAATTGAGTTTTTCTGGATGCTCTGCAGCCCCTGTCTTTCCCTCTCAATCCACCCTGACACAAAGCCTGCTGTCAGCTGAGCGTTTGGAATGTAAAAGCCTCTTCACCCTCTAAATGGAAGGAAAGGGAAGTAATGGTTTCTTTCTGCCCTTGGGTCACACCAAGCCCAGGCTGGGGCAAAGGGGCTGGAAACTGGGAAAGGCCCTGAGGGTGCAGGTGACAGAGTCTGGACATGAATCCAGGTGTGCCCAGGTGGGCAAGAGGACAAGGGCACCTGGGGTGGCAGCAGAACCAGAGCAGTGCCCATCCCCTGGGGCAGCTCCAGTGCTGGGGACAGCTCTGGGACACTCAGGACAAGGACACTGAGGGGCTTGAGCGTGTCCAGGGAAGGGAATGGAACTGGGGAAGGGTCTGGAGCCCCAGGAGAGGCTGAGGGAGCTGGGAAAGGGGCTCAGCCTGGAGAAAAGGGGGATCAGGGGGGACCTTGTGGCTCTGCACAGCTCCCTGCCAGGAGGGGCAGTGAGGGGGGGTCGGGCTCTGCTCCCAGGGAACAGGGACAGGAGGAGAGGGAATGTCCATGTGGATGTGGCATTCGAGGACGTGGTGGTGCTGGGTTGATGGTGGGACCTGGTGATCTTACAGTTCCTTTTTAACCCAAACAATTCTCAGGTTCTGTGATAAAGGACCTGTTGGAGCTCCTCATTGTGTGACAGAGCCCTCTCCCCGTTTCCTTTTCCTGGCTGTGGTGGTTCACATGAGCAACTGTGGGGATTGCAGACCCAGTGCTTAGCTCAGTTTTGGCTGGCAGTGATCTCTGGAACCCTGGGAGTAACACCAAGGCTTTCTCTGGGTTAGGGAACATGAGGTGCCCTTTTGTGGATGCTCTCATGGTCTGTGTTTCATTCCCACAATGTGATCACAGAGCATCTCTGGAGCCCAGAACCCCAACAGGAGCTCTGGGGCCACACTCTGCCCTTCACTCAGAGCTGGCCAAGCCTCTGCTGCAGCCTGGGGTCATCTTTGAGTGCTGCATACCAAAGTGTGGACCTTGTGGGGACAGGATGGAGGGGAGCTGCGAGAAGTGTCAAAAAACACAACTGTGAGAAGAGACTGAGGACAGGAAAAGGGGAAAAGCTGTGTCTGAGGACCTCAGGATTGAGAGACCAGGAGGGAATGATCTCCAAGAGTGTCCTCTGGAAGGGAAAAAGCAGTTGGCTCCCTGTGCCAGTGAAGGGAAGAGCCAGGGGCATCTCAAAGTGCTGCAGGAGATATTCCCAGCAGAAAGTCTGTGACACAGGGCAGGGCTGGCACTGAGTGCTGCAGCTTCCACCCCTGAGGTTCTCTGAGCAGGGCAGTGACTGTGGCTGGGGAGGATCTCAGGGCTGGGGGCCCCAGCTCTGCAGCTCATTCCCTCTCTTGCCTGTTCTTGAGGCCAGTCCTGCTCTGGTGAGAACAGAACCTCAGGTGAGACCATCACGGTGAAGAGCTGGGAGAAGTCTCATCAAGGGGTGAACTCATAACACTGTGTCCATTTTTCAGGACAGACCATGGACTTTGAGAGCTTTCCAGCAGGGGACACCTGGGACAGCTGTTTCAGCTGAATTCTTGCAGACAATGGGACATATTTTCTCTTTCAGTTTTACTGTGTGATGGCCCATCTGGGATTTACAACAACCAAATCCAGGAAAGTTTTCAGAAATACACAAGTACCACCTTTCAGCTGCCCTCAGGGACCCATGCCCAGCTTCTGGTTCTGGCTGTGAGTCCTTGATTTGCTGAGAGGCATCCAAGAGTGAAGAGGAAAGATGGAAAGCACGGCTTGGGAGAACAGCCTGACTTTGCAAGGTCCATTCTCAAACCCACTTGAACAACCTTTTTAGAAAACACAGAGAAAATGTCAACATGAACCCATCTGGGAAACATCTCAGGCAAAAGGCTGAAAATACAGTGGGTGGTTGTAAGCAATGAGAATACAAAGCCTGTGACTAAGTCTCATTTCAGTTACTGACCTTTCCTATCAAGTGGAGCTGGCTCTAAGAACACACTGGTAGGAAGGAGATGAGTGCTGAAGCCATTGTTCCCTAACTTATGATATTTCACTGGAAATTTTCTGAGGAAAGGTGTTGAGATCCAAGCCATCATTCATCAGACTGCTTGTGGTGCCCACCCTGCACGTTGTGATGCCCTGGGACCCTGCAGATAAAGAGGGTGGGTTTGCACAGTGATGTGTTGAGGTTCTGCACTCCTTCTGTCTCCGTTAAAATGTAGAAGCAGCAAGGAGGAGTTTGAAGGGAGACAGGGGCATACAATGCCTTGAGCTTGTCAGTCAGCTTTTATGAAAGAAATAAAGAGGGTTAAAACAACATTTTGTTTTGAAAGGTGATTGAAGCTTGTCACACCCCATCAAATCTTTATTTTCACCTTTGGTAGAGATTTTTCTTATGAGTTAAATTATTCAGGTAGGGCAGCTAAACAGAAAATAACACCTTCAGTGTATGAATAATACAACCCAAAACCTGAGATGGGAGAGATGGTAAATAATCCATCATCTGCTACATTAATTCCTCTAGTTAACAGTAGTATTTAAATGGAGCAATTCATCTGCCTATACGTCTTTTTCCTGAATGATCCAATCTATCAACTGGAGCCAGGTGCAGGTCTGGCTTTGCCATTCTTCCAGGAGCTGTGTTTTTCCAGCTGTGGGGATGCTGGTTTTCCTAAAGGCTCCTGGGCCAGCTGCAGAAAATTTGAAATAGGAATTATGAATATTTGCTGAAACCTATAGAAGCAGTGCCCATGGAAAGTGTAAGACCTTTACAAAGTGCTTGGGGGAATCACAGAATTGTGGAGTTGTTGAGGAACTTGAAGATCTTTCCCACCCTTAAGTCCAACCTTCTCCTGAATGTCACCATGGTCACCAAACCCCACCACAAAATTCACCCATGAGCCGCTCCAAACCCCTCAAGCCCATGGACAGACAGCAAGGATCTCTGCTTAAAAACTGTTACACACAATTCATAAATTCCACAGCTCCTTAATTCTGCGAGTGAAATCATGACTAATCATCAGGATTTAATCATCTCACAGATTATTAAAACTGGGAGAATATTAAGTATCTTTTTATCCAGTGCTGTCAGATTGTGTGATTTTTATAGAGAGAGGTTTGATATTCAGTGTGTTCCTTACAGAATGTAATTTTTTAAAGCAGAGGCTCAAGTTTTTTTTAAAGGAAAGCAAAATATATAGGCAAAAACTGAAAGTAAAAACCAGATATAACCTGAAGCCTCAAAAGATAATGATAGCTTTTACAAAAACCCTCAGATTCCTTTATTTTTATTTCCTTTTGTCTTTTAAAATGCAGTCTCATGACTGCTGGGGAAGAGGGTAACTGAGTGTTAGGAGTGTTCTGGCACCTCTACCTTTACTGTCTCTGGTTTATTTTCACCCTGTTTCATGTACAGAGCACAGCAATGAGGTGATTTTGTCCTGCCTTGTCCCAGAGCTGTTCTCGAGCCAGGTGACTCTGTAGAGCTGGGTTTTAAATTATGGAAGTATTTTCAAATGCAAAACAATCTCTTTTTTTTTTTTTTTTAAGGATAATTCCTTTTGGAACTGAGGGGAAGAAAACATGGTGGTAATACATGTGTTTGGGTTTTTTTAAGGTTTTATAACATCTTATGAAGCAACACCTAAACTTGAGGCCAGTTTGAGCAGATGGTTTCCTTAGAAGAGTTGCCTTTAGTGATCAGAGCAAGTGTCCCCTCTAATAAATGTCCAGAACTTGCTGTGCAGTGTCTGGCACCAGGAGATAACTCGTGTGCAGCAGCAGCAGCAGCAGTGACAGCAGCCCTTTGGAGCTGTTCTCTTCTCCAAAGACTCCTCTGGATTCTGAGGGTTCCCCTCCTCCCTGGGTGTCCCCCCTGTCCCCCCAGATGTTGTCACCACAAAGGTCCCCCCGTTCCCTCGGATCCTTGGCCGTTGTGTGGAGGACCTTTCCTGGTTTTCACATCCAGGATTCCTGTCCCAGAGCCAGGGGCTGATCCCTGTTGTGTTTCCTGCAGCTGTGGGGGAATGGGAGAGCCCACGGCTGCTCCACAGAAACGCTGCTTCTGACTGAGACCAGGAGCTGTCAGAGGAACCTGGAGTGATAAAGCAACTTGCCTGTGACGCAGAGAATGAAAAACCACTTTCTCTGAGAAGATGGAGGATCCTCTCCTTGACATGGTGTGAAGAGCCCTGTTTTGCTGAAAAAGCCTCATTTTCAGATACAAACTCAAGCCCCTCCTGTTCCCAGCCACCAGGGATGATCACAGTGTGGGCTGCAAAGGCAAGAGCTCGAGTCCTTCAGCCCTTTGGATCATTTTCTGTTTTGACCAATATTTTTTGTCTCTCCCAATTTCCATGACAACTCTGTGTGACAAATGTACTTTTCATTATGTGGACAGAAATAGTTACCCTGCACAGGTTGATGTGCAGTTCCCATCTGCTGCCCCAATGTACCACTCCTGCCTGGGAACAGGGACCTGCTAGTGCTGGAATAAGTTTTTTGGGAAAATTCACAACAGAGGTATTGAAAAGCAATTAATATTCACAGAAAGATTACTGATTGAGAGAGCTTTCACTCCGCTGGCTTTTAAATAGAAGCATCTCCCATTAATACCATCACTCCTAATTTGTTGACTAATGAAAATTTTAGTGTTAATTTATATAATACAGAGTTTTTATTTGCAATTAGAGCTTTCGTGATTCGGCAATATGTTGTTCAAGGAGAGAGGCAAACCATCATTCCTGATTACACGTCTGTCATTTAGTTAGAAAAAAGCAATTTTTCAGAGTCTCCCTTGTTAACATCAGCCAAGAGACTTCTTGAAGCAGCAGCAGCCAAAGTTCTGAAGTGATATTTTAAGTAAATCATGTCAAAAGTCAACAGTGAGAAGATGTTTTATATAAGCACTTGCACTGAGAATTCCCCAAATTCAACATTTGCCATTGTATTACACTCAGCCACGAGAGATGCACTGAATACATTTACTGCTGCAAGGACCAGGGCTTGGCAGGTCAGAATTTGTGGCATCATTCCTAGGAATTTCAGTTTCTCAAGTTTGAATGCTCTGGTTTCTGATTTTTCACAGAAATCAGGACACAGGGCTGAATTTGGAGCAAGTCCTTCTGCTGCTGACATTTCTCCTTGTCAGTGCAAATCCACACATGGAAACAACAGCTGTTGAATCACTCCTTTGCTCAGAGTCTCCACGAGATCTCTGCACCCCTGGGAATTTGACATGGGGATGGTCAGTGGAGAGCTGAGCCTGTGAGTGCTGTGCACTGCAAACACTCTGCTCTTCCCCGTGCCTCGGGTGGAGGTGTTGATGGAATTCTGCCTTTGGGCAAGGCTGGGGCTGTTGCAGAAGGATTTGTGGTGGTATCTGCAAGTTCTTCTCTGCCCAGAGCTCTGGGTTTGGCCCTCGAGCACAGATCCTGTGAGGGAGGGTGGGGGATTTGTCCAGCCAGGAGAGGACAGGGCAGTGCTCTCCATCTTAGCAGAGTAAGAAGGATCCACCGTGACAAAATGCAGCTCGGGAGGTTCTGCTTGAAGGTATTTTTTAAAACAACCATCTTCTTTCATGTAAGGACAGCACAGCCCCACAGCAGGCCACCCAGAGGGGCTGAGAGTTCACCTTGGTGGGCAGAGTTTGGGTGGACAGACCCAGCCTGAGCAGGAGCTTGGCCTGAACCCCTCCAGAAGTTTCTTCCAAGCGTTGCTTCTGTGAAGCTGTGCCAGGAGAGGTCCTGGGTCATGGCACACTCTGGGAACAGCTCCACAACCTCCTTCCCTCTGCCATCCACTGGCATGTGACCTGGGAACAGGCTGCCCAGGGAGGCTGTGGCTGCCCCTGGATCCCTGGAAGTGTCCAAGGCCAGGCTGGACAGGGCTTGGAGCAGCCTGGGACAGTGGAAGCTGTCCCTGCCCATGGCAGAGACTTGAAATGAGATGATCTTTCAGATCCCTTCCAACCCAAACCATTCTGTGAGCCTGTAATTCCCTCTGCTAAAAATATGAAGAAATTTGTTGTCAGAAACCCCCTTTCCTGACATCTTCCTCCCCTCTCTTTACTCTCTGGGACTAAATTCAGTCTGTTAGGAAGAACAAAGCCTTACACTGCTCTTGTCTTCTGGCTGGGAAGTGTTCCAGAGGGACAGGGGGGTTTTTAAAACAGTTTGATCCTCAGTGTCTTGTGCCTTGTTTGCCCCAGCAGTGAATCCCAGGCAATCCCTCCCACCTCTGCCAGAGCCCTGCTGTGACTTTCCAAGCCCTGTGCAAGGGTGGATCTTCCCAGCTCATCTGAACAAGGGGTGGACTCAGCATTTTCCAGAGGGCTGGCTCAGGTGCTTCCCAGCGTGAGGCTGTGTGGGGTGGGAGCAGGAGCCCGGCTGTGGGAGCACCTCTGCCCATCACCAAGCCTCTGCTTGGCTCTGATGCCCTTCTCTTTCTGCAGAAAACAGCTCTTTCACTGTCTGTTATCCTTCACTTGTCTCTAATCCTTCACTTGTCTTTTCCATTTCATGTTCAGCTGCTCACAACCTCCAGATTATGCAAAATGAAGATGTTTGTTTCAGTGAGAATTTTACTGGGATCCAGAAGAACCTTATGAGCTCTGCAATGTGTTCTGCCCCCACTTGTCTGAAAGAGAATTTGGATTATTCACTTGTCTGCATAACATTTATAGTTGCCACTTTCTAACTACAAAATCCAACTGCATTTTCATTGTAATTTTAATTTATTTAATGCCTTGCTGGGCTGGTTTTTGGGGCATTCTTCAGCTGTCTGTTTCTGCTACAGACTTGTAGCACCAAGAAGTTCATCTTCATGTGCATTTGGCAAGTAGAAACCAAATTATTTGATTTTTATCACAATTCTGGATGGGCTGAGTACTTGAACAGAGAAAGCACCACATCTTTACATTTGCCCTGTGCTTGTGGAGGTTCCTGGATCTGTGGTCACCACGAAATCAGTGGGAAGGCTCAGAGTTGTGGTGTCAGAGGGATGTGAATGGAGAACAGGGAGAGAAAAACAACTCTGTGTGTATGAAAGGACCCAACCCATGGTAGGGAGTTGGAACAAGGAAATCTTCAGGATCCCTTCCAACCCAAACCATTCAGTGCTTCTGTTGGAATTAATATTCCAACTGTGTAAATCCCTTTAAAAAAGAATTTTAGTGAGCATGGAGTGTCTGAGTCTTTGTTCAGCACATTTTTTCAGCAGCTGCTGTGGGTTTTGCTGCACAATTCCCCTCGTTTCTGTGGAATCACTAAGGAGACCATGCAGCTCATGGGAATGCCAGCAATGTGCTCCCCTATCAGACATGGGCTCCATGAGATTTCCAGCTCTCATCCAAAACAGTAATTCCTGGGATAACTGACTGTAGCAAGTCCTTGTCACCTGACATTTTTCCAAACAGGAGGGAAGAATTCTTCCCTTTTTGGGTAATGAACAGGGTGTGCTGGTCGATGCCAAAATCTTCCATTCTTCCCTGGACTGTCCCTTCCAAGGAGAATGGACAAAATCTGGTCCTGATGGGTTTCTGGCTGGGGTTGCTCCCATCCTGCTCCCTGGTGGAGCAAAACATGAGAGATCAGTAGAAAAATGGTTCAGAGGCATCTAAGGTTGCTCTTCCTGACCTTCCCTGACTTTTCCCAGGCTCTCTCATCCATGGAGGAATTCAGAAACCTGGACCGGGATATCGAAGGGTCTGCAAAACGCTGGAAGAAATTTGTGGAGTCGGAGTGTCCTGAGAGGGAGAGGTTCCCCCAGGACTGGAAGAACAAGTCAGCCCTGCAGCGCCTGTGCATCATGAGAGCCCTGCGGCCCGACCGTGTCCCCTGTGCCATCAGGTGGGACCCAGGGCCACCCCTGGGGCTGGCCTGGCTGGGGAGCACGAGGAATTCAGGGCTGTGCTTGGGTTTCTCAATGTCATTACACGTTTAGGGGGTGAGTTCTGCAGTGTGGTTTCCTGTCAAGGGTTCTCGAGTGAGCTGTGAGGGTGAGGAGGCCCTGGCACAGGGTGCCCAGAGAAGCTGTGGCTGCTCCTGGATCCCTGGAAGTGTCCAAGGCCCGGCTGGACAGGGCTTGGAGCAGCCTGGGATGATGGAAGGTGTCCCTGCCCATGGCAGGGGGGTTGGAATTGGATGGGCTTTAAGGTCCTTCTCAACACAAACCATCCTGTGATTCAATGATCTCTGAACTCTGCAAGGCAATCAACACATTGGATTTAAGTGGAATTTCTTGCTTTGTGGGATCAAAGCTCCCTGTCACCAGTAGGGATGGAGCAGGGAAAGTGGCACTGGATGAGGGGCAGACCTGCCAAGTCAGAAATGAGCATCACCACACAGGAGTTACACAGTCTGGTCCATCATCACAACATCTGGAGTTCAGTAATGTCCATTTTAGTGACTGGATCAGTTTTGGCTGCTTCTTAAACACCAGAATAAAGAGTAGAAGTAAAGGAAATCCTCATAGAGGTTTTCTTTCTCTCTTTTTAATTTTTTTTTCTTCTGTAAAATGCAAAATTTATGTGCTGCTTGTTCTGAAAGTTGTAGTGGTAAATTATGCAGTGAAGGTAACTGGGCGAGCCTAAACTTCCTGTAGTTATGTAAAAGCAACATTCTTGTTCCAGGACAAACTAAAGGTCTTTCACTCCACAAGGACTTGGCTTTCCCTTCTCTGGCCAAGGTTTTGGCATTTCTGGGATGTCTCTCATGCCCCTGTTTCTCCAGTAGTTTATACTCCTGCAGCACCTGACGTGCACACAGCAGGGTGTGTTCCTCAGTGTATGAACTACATCTGTTTGTGCTTCAAAGTCCACAGAAAAACACAGACAAGACTGAGGGAAATCTCCCCCTGGTCAATGGTATTATTTTTCATTAGAATAAATACTATAGTTTATCATAATCATAATACTCTATCTTTTTTTTTTTTTTTTCATTTCTTACTCATGGCTGGATTCTCCATGTGTCTCTCAGCTGAAAATACTGGTTTTCCTGTTGTTGTTTAACTTGAGCAAAACAAGCTTTTGAAATTTTAGCTGTATATTTCATTTATGCAACTATAATTCATCTCTTTCTTACTCATACAGCTCAGAAATAACTGGAACATCAAATTTCAGCCTCTTTCCTATCTTTCTTTTATGAAAAGGGAATCCAAGTTCAAAAGCTTGGCTGGATATTTTTAGGGTCTGGGCACATCAAGCTTTCCTGTTTGCACAGGAGTATTTAAATGGGTTTTTGAATTGGTTTTTTTGGTTTCTTATCTCAAAGTGCAAACAATAAGTTCACTGAGCCTTCCCCAGGACTTTGCCTCTTCTTGAAACACGGCTAAGTTATCAATATCTCAGAGTGCCACCATTAAACACCTCACTGGTGATCCATGGACATCCTGACCAGTCCAAACCCTCCCATCTCTCTGGGGGCTCTGACCAGCCCTTGGGTGCATTTCAGGAACAATATTTTAGCCCAACCACAGGTGGCCAGGTAAATTTTAGATGCTCTGGAATATCTCAACCTCAATTCCAGCTGCAGCTCAGAAAGGTGGAAAGCCCTTTGTGTCCCACATCACAAGTGCCAGCTCCATGACGATGGTGTAGGAGTTTTTTGGGATTTAAAATGATCCAGCCCAGCAGATTTCTGGCATTTCACTGCCTGGGAAGTTGGGTGTTCCAGCCACTTTTCCCAGCAGCTCCCTGGGGATGTTTGCCCAGTCTGGTTTATTCCCTGGGCCTAAGGGTGCATCAGGAGAAGCCCCTCTCACCCTGACTCACTCCTTAGAGCTCCAGGGCCAGCAGTGCACCAAGAACTGCACTTTCCTGAAGAAGGATTTTCCCCTGTAAATATCCATTTCATCCTTCAAGCTTATTGAGGAACATCAGCAAAAAGCTTCTTGTAGCACCCTGTGTTTCTGAGTCCCCAAGGCAGTGTTTCAAAGAGCTGAGATGTGAGGTAAAACAGGAATGTTGTGACCTCAGGTCTGATGGACTTGGTTAGATTTTGTGACCTGAACCTTTCCAGCAGCAATTTAGCAAATGTCGACCCTGAACAGAAAAATCTACTTGAAAGAGAGGTACCAAAAATGTGGAAATGTGGAAGCTTTTTTTCTTTTTTTTTTTACAATCCCTTAGGCATTTCTATTCCAACTGCCTTTCACCAGTCCTTGAAGGAGGTTCTCAGCTCTCTTAGAAAGAATTTGGCTGCCTTCAAAAGGCCTGAGTAATCCATCTGTGCTCCAGCAGCATTCCTGGGGTTTGAATAGAACATTCCTACCTTTGAATCAGTGTTCAGTGTCTCTCTCTTTGTAGAGCAGTGATGTCAGGAGCTCACCCTGGGGGAATCCAGCCAGAACATTCTCCTGGCTGTGCTCTGTTCCAGCAGCTGCTGTGGAGCTGAGCCTTTCCCTGCTCACTCCTTTGTATTTTTCCTTGTCACTCTCATGCCAAGGCTCCATTCTCCAGACATTCTTAAAGCTCTTCCCTTTCAGCTTTCCAGATCAAAGCAATTGTGTAAATTGTGTAAATCATCTGGACTTCCTGTGGGTTGGTGCTTCCTCTGCAAGGCTGCTTGGATTGCAAAACACTGTGGCAGGTTCTTGTATCTTGTACCTCAATTTATTCCTTTTCTCCTGAGTTTCCTGACTCAGAATCAAGCCAGTGTTTGTGTTGTACTTCTGAATGCAGCCTTGGACTCGCAAATCCCTCTGCTCCCCCTTCCCACTTCCCTCTGTTTGTCAGGAACTGGTGTCTCCTGTGGCATCCCCACCCCTCTACAAACTGCCAGGCATTGCTCCTGAGGGACAGCCCTGCAAGCCCAGCCTGCAGACCCTCTCCACAATTATTTCATGCTCATTTTCCTATTTTCAGTTTCTAAATCACTTGAATCATCAAAATGAAAATTAATTGCAGGGTAAGTCATATGAGGAAAGGCTGAGAGAGGTGGGAAAGGGGCTCAGCCTGGAGAAAAGAGGGATCAGGAGGGACAGCTCTGCACAGCTCCCTGCCAGGAGGGGACAGCTGGGGAGGTCAGGCTCTGCTCCTGGGGAAAAAGGGACAGGACCAGAGGAAACAACCTCAAGTTGCACCAGAAAAGGTTGAAATTGAATATTAGGGAAAATTTTTCCACTTGAAGCGTTAACAAACCCTTGCACCATCCCTGGAAGTGCTCAAAAAACCTTTGGATGGGACATTTGAGGACACAGTTTGATGGTGAACACAGTGGTGCTTGATAATGGTCACACTTAATAACCTTGGGAGTCTTCTCAAACCTTAATTCTGGGATTTCATGCTAACTGATGATTTGCAGGGAATCTGCATTTTCTAAACAAACTGGCAAAAGATTTTTTTCTCTCTGGCAGAGATTTTGTAGAAGAAAAGCTGGGCAGCAAATACGTGGTGGGGAGATCCCTGGATTTTGCAACGACCTTTGAGGAATCAGGGCCTGCAACCCCCATGTTTTTTATCCTGTCCCCAGGAGTGGATCCACTGAAGGATGTGGAGAAACATGGTAAATAAATCTTGTCCCTAGGCACAGCACAGCACTGCTATTTATCTGCTGCATTATTATCTTAGCACGACATGCCTGTTTGGTTTGGGGTGTTTTTTTCCTCCTCTCTTTGTAGATAATGAAGTAATATCTTAAAAATAGATAATTGTGAGAGGATGCAAAGGGATTTTGGGTTGGTTTTATTGTTTTTCTGAAAGTTTTTTTGGATTTTCATCTGAAGTTTAAATTAAACTTGTGTCTTTCCTGCACTGCCTGGATTCCCAGTGTGGTTCACACTGCAACAATCTCTGAGCTGGGTTTGTGCACAAGCTGGAATTTACATCAGAGATATCTCACATGCTGTCTGATGCTTGTTGCCAAGAAAGGCTGAACCTGAGGACCCTTGAGGTCCCTTCCAGCCCACTCTTCTATGATTTTATGATAACTAAAAATAAGCAGCAGCTCCCTGTAACAGATTGCTGCTTTATGGCAAAGTTTCCAGGTTTCCTTCCCATCCTTCCTGAGCTGATTTCCATGTGGATGGTTGGCTGTGGAGCTGTCAGCTGGCTCCACAGCCAAAGGGGCTGCTGAGAGATGCCTCCCTTGAGAAGGCACTGATGTCCCTGTGCACCAATGGCTGCAGCCACTGCTGTGCTCCAAAGCTGCTTTTGTGTAGAATTTGCTCTGGGTCTTGGCTCCGCTGTGGAAAAATTCCCATTTTTAGCCTAAACATCCCTCTGGATAAGAGGAGTCTGATGCCTTTTGGGTGGGACAGGGCAAAGCAACATCCAGGCTGGCACAGGCCAGGAGAATGGCAGGAGAATAATGACCTGTGGGTTCTTTTTCCTCTCCACAATGCACCCAAAATAATGTTTGAGTGAGCCTTTACCCACATTGCCAGGAGCAGCTTTCAGAGCTGTTACACTTTGTGCAGGCAGCTCTTTGTGGGGATTTCCTGGGTTTTGCTTTGCATTTCAGGCTCTTTCTGCCCCCAAACCAGGTGTCATTACTGGGAATTGAAGGGATCCCCCCAAAGAAAATTTTTGTGATGTCCCTGGTTTCCCTTTGCAGCCACATTGGTGATCCTGTCTCTCCCTGTTATTTCCTTGTAGGGGAAATGAAGCACTAAAATCAAACCATGAGTGGTTTAATTGGAATTGTGAAGATGAGCATAGCTGAGCACCTGGGGTTAGCCAGCCAGAAAAGTTACAGCAAGAAACAGCAAAAAAAAAGGAGTAATGAAATAAAATCATTACTACAGAGCAGCTGCACTGCCCTTCCAGCTGCCCCGCTGGGGCTTTGGCTCTTATTGATATTTTCTCTGCCCTTCGTTAGGTTTTATTAAAGTGCAGGATGATTCCTGTGAATGGAACTCAGCCTCTTGCAGATGCTGCCTGCTCATGGGACCTTTCCTTGGCATCATGGGCAGGGTCCTGCAGCAAACACTGGTGGGCTGGGAGAGCTTTGTGCCCTCCCTGAGTGCCCATCCCCTCCCTTGTGCAGCCAGCAAGGAGGGAGCAGGGCTGGCACTGCCAGGGCAGGCTCACTGATACCCCTCTGCAGTGGGAATCACAACTGATATTCATTTACTACTGATCACCTGGCCTGGGGTGGTGCCCTGTGATTTGCCCCATCCCCTCTGGAGGTGGTGGATCTTGAAGGCAGAGAAGATCAGCAGCTTTGAAAGCTGGCAGCAGCCAGAGGTGGTGAGAGAGGGAACTGGGAGCTCTAAAATGTGTGGAGAGCTGTATCCCAGGGGAAGCTGTGGTGAGGCTCAGCAGAGAGCTGGAGTTTGGAGCTTTGTTCTCTTTGTGGCCATCTGTTTCCAGCCTTGTACCACGAGATGGTTCCTAAGCCTTGCAAGACAAATCTTTTCCTTGTTTCTCTCTAAAACCTGCCTGCTTTTAGCAGGAATTGGGAATTCAGGATGCACCATCTGCAGGAAGGCAAACCTGCAGGCAGAGATGAGTGTGGGCAATCCCCTGCAGAGGGGGATCAGTGCTGACTCCCTGGCTGAGCCCAGTCCATCCTGGGGGTGTTTGTGGGGCTGCTCCCTCCAGCAGCACAAACTGGGGTTTGTCTTCTGAGGAGCTCCCAGCAGGGAGAGCTGGTTCTGCTGTGACAGCAACAGCAGTGGCTGTGCTCTGTCTGTGGGTGACAGATTCAAAACCTGGCCAGGAGATCTGCAGCCATGAGCACAGAAATGATCTGAGCCACTGGGATGTTCCAGAGACACTGGGGGAGGCTGGAGGAGCATCACAGACCCCTTTGTGAAGGGACACAAAGAGCTGCTGACCTTCCTGCAGGGCAGGACAGAGAATGACAGGGGCTTGGGGCTCTCTGCCTTCAAGATCCACCACCTCGAGAGGGGATGGAGCAAATCACAAAACCAGGGCACTTCCCCAAGGAAGGTGATCAATAACAAATGAATATCCATTGTTATTTCCACTCCTCAGCACCGCAGAGGGATATCAGTGAGCCTGCCCTGGAGGGACATTGGGAGGTGTCTGGGTGGCTCCCAAACCACCCCTTCCCGTGGGATTGCTGACTCCACTGGGGCCTTCCCACAGGAAGGCAACTCCAGTGATGCTCCATGACAAACCTGGAGGGGTCACTGCTCTCCAGGCCCCTGGGAGGCCTTGCTTGAGGAAGCTCACACAGATTTCATTCCAGTTGCCCACTCCAAACCCAGCTGCTGCACCCAGCCTGCATTGCAGGGGCTTTTCCCCACCCAGTGTGGGTGTTCAAAGCCTGGTTAATCAGCAGGAAAAGGTTTTAATTTCTTATCGCTCTAAAATGTGTTTTTACACCAGGCTGCAGGGGAATAATATTCTTTAAACAAGAAGCACTTGGTAATAAGGTACTTTTGTGTGGATGCTGCATTGTAATTAAAAGAGTTTGGGAGAATCTGCTGCTGTTTGAGCACTTGGGCAAGGAGTGGGTGAGAGCCAAGAGAATGAGACAGGAGAGCTGATATCAGGAGTGTGATAGCTCCTGTGTGAGGGTGTGGTACAAGGGAATTCTGCCTGGCTCTGCTGGGGGCCAGCCCTGCTGATGCCTTAAGTTTTAACTTTTATATTTTCCAGATCAGTACTGTTTTATTGTATAACTCTAAAACTCCACAGCCTGTCAGCTGCTGTCCTACCATTTTATTCAGATGAAAAAACTTCTCTCCAGGCCCTAACTTCAAGGGCAGCCTGTTTTTCCAAGCCCAAAAATGTAAACAAGTGAGAACAGCAGTGAAGAGAACTGTGAGGGGTGAACTGGAGAATGGGACTGCACTGCCTGAAGCTGTAATTGGACAATGAACCTCTGATATACAGATGGACCAAACTTGTATCTGTCCAAAAAACACACATTGGTCATCCTGGGTGTAGCCCAGGCCAGGCTCTTGTGCTGCCCAGGGTGTACCCTGGGAAGGCCTTTCAATAAATACCTGCTTTATTCTTTTAATTCTGTCTGGCTTCTGTTCTAGGGAGCCTCTCAAGGCATCAGTTTTAGGCAACCATGAAGGAACAGAGGCTTCTGCCTCCCTGCCAGGGTTCTGAACTCACTCCTTGTTTGCTCCCAGGGAAGAAGCTGGGCTACACCTTCAACCACAGGAACCTCCACAACGTTTCCCTTGGGCAAGGCCAAGAGGTGGTGGCTGAACAAGCTCTGGATCTGGCTGCAAAGGAGGGTCACTGGGTCATCCTGCAGGTACGAGGTCCTTGGCCAGTCCTGCCCTTCTCCCACCTTGGGGTCCCCTCCACGAGGACAGGCCAGGGGACAAGGGACAGGGTGTCACCTGTGTGTCCCAAGCAGCCACCTCTCCCTGTGCTGCTGCCATGCCTTGCTTTGATGAGGCTCTGCTTGATGCCTTGGATTTGAACTTTCACATTTTCCCAAACCCTGCAGTGCTCAGGGTGTGACTCTGCAGGGTTTTGGAGCCTGGGAGCTGCTGCTCTCTCATGTTCACATTGACATAACAAAGCCTCTCCCAGCTGCTCTCCAAGGACACCCAGACTGTCCTGGGCCCAAAATGTGCAACCCAACATCTTGAGAAGGGAGGGTGAGCTGGGGGAAATGCCATCATTAGCTCAAGTTTTAATTGGGGAATTGATGCTGATCTGCAAATGGAGCAAAGCTCTAAAGGTGTGAGGAACTCATGACTCGGGGCCCATCTTGGGGTGCATTGTGAGAGCAGCCTCTGGCTCCCCAGGCTGAGCCTTTGAAGGCCTTTCAGATAAATCTCCACCTTTATTCCCTCCCTCCTGCCTGGTCTCTGTTTCTAGGGAGCCACTTCAGGCATCATGCCAGTCTGTGGGGTGTGCAGGAGCAGGAACCTCTGAGGGAAGGTTGTTCTGCAGCTCCCTGTGCCTTTGTTTGCTCCATGAATTAATGAACAGCTCTGTCCTGAGAGCCCCTGGACCCATTCTCTGCCTGCTGCCCAAAACTCCCCCTGCACCCCACTGAGCTCAGGGAGGGAACCCTGCATGGGGCTGGCTCCTCTGGGCATCCCAAACCAGGGAAATGCTGCCAGCTCTCCTCACAACTCCACAAAATGCTTCAGAGCCTGCTGGGGTGTGGAGGGAGCTCTGGCTCTGTCAAGGGCTCTCTGGAGCCACTTGTTTAGCGAGTTGCACCATTTGCTGATGTGCACTCGCTGATGTCAGCTCTCATTACAGGTTTTGGGAACCCCTCTGATTTCCTTGATGTGGATTATATAAACTCTTATTATCACTGAATTGTTTGCATAAAATTAGATTAAGACAAAGCTCTGAGCCCTGATCTGAGCCCGCAGGCTTGGTTATGAATTAAAATTGAACACCCTTGATATTTTGATCCTAATTTTTGCCTTTTTTTTTCTTCGCAAGCTCCTTCTGAGGTAAACAATGCTGAACTTGTCTAGAGCTTCTAATGTACAGAGAGCTGCAATCCTGGCATCTGCCTTTGGGGTGGTGCAGAGGGAAATATGCATCTTTTTGAGCCATTCAGTAATGCAGAGCAAAGAGTTGTTTTCTATAATGCTGTAGAGGATCTGTCAGCAGTGCCAGTCTCCATGTGCTGCTCCAGTGCTAACAGACAAGCACTGGGGGCCTGAAGGATTTTTATTACATCCATTCCCATCTTCTCTGGTGGTCAGAGCAAGCAGTAAGAGGTTAGACAGACATTGAAGGTTAAATCAGAAGGAATTGTTGACTGTGAGGGTGGAGAGGCCCTGGCACAGGGTTCCCAGAGAAGCTGTGGCTGCCCCATCTCTGGAAGTGTCCAAGGGACAGGTTTTGGAGAAATCTGGGATGCTGGAAGGTGTCCCTGCCCATGGCAGGGAATGGCATGAGATGAGCTTTAAGGTCCCTTCCAACTCAAACCATTCAGTGATTCTATGATTCTGTGATTAAGTGAGAAGAGCTGCAGAAATCAGGTTTCTGTAAAAGAGCAGTGTTGGTGGTTGGGCTGGCTGGTTCCCCAGGTGTGACTCTCTCTGGTGGCCCAGAGCAGCTTCCCCCTGAGCTAAGAGAGGAGCTCGATGCAGCTGGGTTAGCTCAGGGTGCTCTGCTGCATGGGGCAGGCTCAGCAGTGCCCCAGTGGCCCTGGGGACAGGACTGCAGGTGCCAGTGCTGGTACCTCAGCAGGGTCACTCAGACACCTGGGATTGCCTCTGGTGTGGTCCCAGAGCTGATAACACTTCATACATGCAAATATTCCAGTTCTGTGCCATGCTTGGTTTGGAGTAACAGGATGCAGAGTGGCCCAACACAGATCTCAGAGCTCCTTCTGCTTTTGTTTCTGATGCCAGACTCCTGAGCAATCAGCACTGAGGGCCCCAGGAGCAGCTGGAGGTGCCTTGGTGGCACTTCCCTCTCAGGACAGACCTGGGCATGGCCAGCAGGGCTTTGGGGTGGGCAGCTCCAGTCCCAGCCCTTGGTGGGGTGACAGCAGAGCAAAGGGATGTCCTTGTCACCCAGACTGGCCAGGCTGCTCAGCTCCAGAGGCTGCCTCTGCATCCCACTTTGTGCTCCCAGCTCCTCCCAGGGGCTGGAGCTCCGTGGAACAGCAGGGGAGGGAGAG
Organism: Chaetops frenatus; assembly: GCA_013400775.1. Taxonomy (NCBI): domain Eukaryota; kingdom Metazoa; phylum Chordata; class Aves; order Passeriformes; family Picathartidae; genus Chaetops; species Chaetops frenatus. Next base: position 207,793 of record VZTR01016834.1, on the reverse strand, counting down.
CAGCCTGAGGGATTAAAGGTGTGTCCCCACTGACAGCCAAACCCCTGGTCCAACAAAACTCCTTTAGAGTCAGCAGACATGGATGACATGAGAGCCCCCTCCGGACAAACTGGGGTTTAGAAGTTTGGGCAAAGCCCCTTCTCAAGGCTGAAAATCTGACCTTTGGCAAAATCAGTACCCAAAGTCATCCCAGGTCCCACAAAGGATTCTGCCATTGCAGTTGGGGGGGATCAGAGCAATATTGGCCATATGGTTTATCTGGCAAGAACTTCCCTGCAAGCTTGTGGTGACAAATGCCTCACAAACAGTTCCAGGAGTGTTTGTACAAGATCTGGAATGACACAGATGACTCAATTTACAAAAGTGTCACAGGATTTGTGGATCATTGCATTAATAATAAAAGAGAGGACAGAGCAGATCTCAGGGTAATTTTACCCAGATTAATTAAACTCATTATTTGAAGGCTGTATCCCACCCACAGCACAGTTATACCCAGGCTTCCCATTTGTTTTTGAGCAGACAAAAAGCAGCTGTTGGGTTTTCTTTTTTATTTTGCTATTCCCTGACCAACAACTCAGATCCTGTGGAGCAGAGCTTCCCTTCCAGCCCCTAAATTGCTCCAGGACACTTGAGGGGATCATGTGGGTGGCTTTTACACATGTGGTTCATTACTGGTCATTGATTGGGACCAGACAATGTGAGAGTCAAGGACTTTGAGCACTAATGAGTTGGGGAATTGGGTTTGTGGGAGCTGAAGGGGATGGAGGCAGCTGGGAGGTTTTTGTTGGATTACAGGAGCAGGAGCACTGCTGGGAAGGGCTGTCCTAGGGTCAGTTCCTCCCAGTCCTCTTCCCTTCTGACACTGCAGGAGGCAAAACAAAGACAAAAGCATCCATCTCTGTCCTGGGGGCTTCAACGTTTCTCAGCTCACTCTGAAAATGGAGATTTTCATAAATGACTCATTTTGTGAGAGAGAGCAGCAGAAAGCCACCCAATCCTTCATTTCCATGGGAAGATAATCCCCCTCACCCTGGCAGAGCCTGGCCAGCAGCTCCCTGCTCCTTCAGCACCAGTGCTGTTCCTGTCTGGTGCCTTCAGCTTTGCTGAGCCCAGGTACAGGGTTGTGACAGGTGAGGAGAGGGTGAAGCCCACAGCTAAAATTATTCTCTACAAGTACAGAAGGTCCAACTGCAAAGCAGGAGCCCCAGAGGCAAAAAGTGCAACTCTTTAAAGGAGACGTTTTTACCTGATGGCTGCAGGAAGAGCCCAGCTCAATCCCAGCAGCTGCTCTGGTCCTATTGTTGGAGCAGCTGAGCCTGATCTTTGAGCTGAGCCTGATCTTTGAGCTCCAAAAAAACCCATTTGATAGCAGATTCTGGGTCTCCCTAGCAACAGTTCAGAGGTTTGGAGGGCTTTGAAGCAGGGGGTGACATTCCATTTGGAGGTGCAGAGCTCACTGTCAGCTCCTCATGGCTCAGGGGGCCAGGAACAGCTGGGCCCCACAGCTGGAGATGCTCTGGCGAGGCTCTGTGCAGTGCTGAGGATTGCCCAGCCTGCAGAAGAGATGGTTCCAGCAGCCTGGATGGTGGGGAGTAAAGCCCAGACTCTCCCAGTGGTGTCTGGTGACAGGACAAGGGGCGATGGGGACAACTTGAAACCCAGGAAATTCCATTTAAATGTAAATGCAGTATTTTTTCCCATGTGAATGGCTGAACACTGGATGGAGTTGCCCATAGAGTTTGTGGTGTTTTCACCCTTGGACACACCTTGAAGGCACCTGAGCACCTTCCTGGGCCACTGCACTGCCTGACCCTGCTTTGAGCAGAGGGTTGGGACTGGGGGATGCCAGGGGTGCCTCCAGCCTCAGTGACTCTGTAATCTCTGCTTTCCCATGCCCAGTTACCCACGGATGAGATTCCCCTGGTGCCTGCAGTCTCCTCTGCAGGGAGGAAGGAGCTTTGCACCAAGCTGTGAGTTAGCACAAGCTGTGTCTGCTCTGTTTCCCTCTCAGAAGCCTTTTGCTGATCCAGTGGCCATCACAGTCACCAAATGGGGTTGATCAGCTTAATAGCAAAGACACAGTGGAATTTGTTTGTGTTTGTTCAGATGCATGTTTGAATGCACTGGTGCAGGGAAGAGTTCAGATGTTAGATATTCCCAATTTAATTGTAGTCTTCATCCATTAGCCAAAATGTCACTTCCCTCTCTTTGTGATCAAGTTAATTTAATTCTTGAGCATCTTTCCATTTTCCTAGATTGCTGCTTCACTGAGTCAGGTTCATGTATTAAATTGAATAACAGTGAGCTCCTGGAGCAAAACTGTGTGAGATTCATCACTGTGTCATAAATCACAGAATCCCAGGGTGGTTGGGGTTGGAAGGGCCTCTGGAGATCATCTGCTCCAAGCCCTCTGCTCCAGCAGGGTCACCTGGAGCACAGGTCCAGAGGGGGCACCAGGATCATCAGAGAATTGGGGTCATTCAGCCTGAGGGTTGCTCTGAAGTGACCTCACTGTGGCCCTGCAGTGCCTGAAGGGACTCTGAGAGAGCTGGAGAGGGACTGGGGACAAGGGGTGGAGTGACAGGACACAGGGAGTGGATTCCCAGGGCCAGAAACTATGTTTAGATGGGGTACTGGGAAGGAATTGTGAGGATGGGGAGGCCCTGCACAGGGTGCCCAGAGCAGCTGTGGCTGCCCCTGGATCCCTGGCAGTGCCCAAGGCCAGGTTGGGCACTGGGGCTGGGAGCCGCCTGGGACAGTGGGAGGTGTCCCTGCCCATGGCAGGGGTGGCACTGGATGATTTTTCGTGTCCCTTCCAACGCAAACCATTCAGGGATTCTGCGATTTTCTGTGTGACCCCACATCGCAGTCCAGGCTGGTTACATCTCCTCCCCACCCCATGACCTGGGAACAGCAGTGCCCTTCCCTGTCCCTTGGTGTCCCCCAGGGTCCCTCCTGCCCTGCAGGGAGCACGGGCAGTGCTGGGCTGGCTCTGGCTGTGCAGCCTGGCTGGCACAGGGATGGACAAACAGGGAATGCTTCCCGAGAGATCTCACCAGAGAATGAGACTTTGTACAAACAGCCAGCTCTCCCTGCTCCAGGAGGGGATTTGTGAGGAGGCCTGAAGGAGAGGGGCACTTTCAGACAGGGGCAAGGTCCCCAGGCACTGCCAGCACAAGGAGGGTGATGCTTTATCTACATTTGGTGCTATTTCTGATGGTTGCCATGGCAATGCCTGTGTCCTGTGATGTACGTTCTGCCTTGTACAAACACACAGAGGGGCTTGGGGAGTGACCTCCCAAAGAAAAGCCCCTGCTGCTCCCATGTTCCTGCAGGTGCAGCCCAGGCCAGCCCTCCCCACAGCCCCACACCCTGCAGCACCTGCTCAGAGTGGGGCAAGGGCACAGGGGAGGGGCTGTGGGCATGGGCAGAGTGCTGGGCATGGGCAGTGGGGAGGGTCAGTGTGCAGGGGATGGTCAGTGGGGATGGTCAGTGGGGAGGGTCAGTAGGGAGGGTCAGTGGGGAGAGTCAGTGGGGATGGACAGTGGGGAGGGTCAGTGTGCAGGGGATGGTCAGTTTGAGTGGTCAGTGTGAATGGTCACTGTGCAGGGGATGGTCAGT
>VZTR01016834.1:164220-203496 GCA_013400775.1 Chaetops frenatus | reverse complement strand
GATCTTGAATGGTCAGTGGGGATGGTCAGTGAGGATGGTCAGTGTGCAGGGGATGGTCAGTTTGAGTGGTCAGTGTGAATGGTCAGTGAGGATGGTCAGTGGGCATGGTCACTGTGCAGGGAGGGTGTTTCCTGTTGCCCATGATGACTCGTTGTTGATATCTGACCCACCACTCCATCTCTGACCAGGTGTGTTCTCATTAGCTGTGTTCTCTCAGGTTCTGTTACCTGACTGCTGAGAATTCATTTGCAAAGTTTCCTTCTGACCTGTGAATCCCTTCCACGGTGTCTCTGTCTGGCCTGGGCAGATATATTCATTTGAATTATGAATTCTTAGTACCAGCCCATGTTTTGCTGCAGATATTCCTCTTTTTCATCCCTTCTATCACAAAAGGACAGGATATAAATGCACTCAATTATCACTGGACTGGAAATACTCCCTAAGTTGGCTGTTAGCAGGCAGTCATACCCACAAATAATGATCACTGGTGTCATGTCAACACAAGCAAAAGCAATTATTTTTGAGCCATCTAACACCAGAAAAGCAGATGTGGGAAGAAACTACCAATTAGAGATGAAAACACTTAAGGTCAGATATGCAGACTATGATTAAACTGATACTTGCTGCACGATTTTTCTTTTGATATTTCGTTGAGCTCTTCCCTTGTTTTATTAAATCTCTGTGGTGTTGGAACCACTTTGGTTGCAAGTTTCAGTCCACTCCTACCTGACTGTTTGACTTGTGTTTTTAGAGTGAGTTTGGGTGAGTGTCTGGACCCTGGGGATGATCTCATGTCCTGAAATCCTGAGTGCATCAGGCCAGCACTGGTGCAGCAGCACTCAGGTGTAATTGCATTTTGTCTACTGCTCCTCACACAGCCCTTGTTTGTGAGAAAACAACCCCAGAACAATCCCTTAGCTCAGGCATCTCCTCTCATCGCCCTCCATGCCCCAAACTCCCTTTCATCCACGCAATGTGAGCACAACCCTAAATCATTCCAGGTGAGGAGACCGAATTTCTGCTGTTCTGAATAGAATTATTGTTCCCAGTGATATCAGTCAGATTTGGGCAACAGAACTGGAGGCAGCAAAGCATCTGTGTCTTCCCCAAACAATTCTCTTGACTCACACCCTGGGTCCTTCTCTGAGTGCTGACCCATCCCTCCGGCAGCTTCAAATCCTGATGATGCTCAGTGACAGCAGCCACCACTCTGTCCCACCCTAAAGGACCTCAGCTTTTCCTCTCCACAATGTTCACCCTCTTCTCCAGCCCCAGCTGGGACCTCTCCACATGTAGCTCACCTGAAACCTCACAAGAGGCACCTGAGCCCTCCACCAGAAAAGCCAGAAGAGGTTTCTGTGTCCCCATGAGGGAGCTCCCGGGGTGTCCCTCTGTGGCAGCAGTCCCCAGGGGCTGCCAGCCCAGCTCCTGCCTGCCACAGGCACATCCACAGCCTCAGGGGAGGGGGCAGAAATGGTGCAGGGATGTTGGAACAGGGCAGTGCTGGAATCACCATCCCTGGGAGTGTTCAAACCCCACGTGGATGTGGCACCTGGGGACCTGGGTTAATGGTGAGTGTGGTGCTGATGGTTGGATTTGGTGATTTTAAAGCATTTTTTCCAGCTTTAACGATCCTCTGTTTCTCTCTGTGACTTCCAGCTCAGCTGCACTCTGTGATTCTCTCAACTCCCCAAACACCCTGAAGCAGTAAATTGGCAGTTTAGTTCTGTGTCATGTGAAAATGCACTTGCACTTTCCTTTCAGAGCTTGCAGCCTGCTCTGCTCCCCCTTCACTCCTTCCCTCCCTCCACCCCAGCCTCTGCTCTCTCCAAATGGGCCAGTCCCTACTGATGGAGTGCCTCCTTCTGTGGGACTTAAATTCTTCTGGATTTAAGAGGAGTGGGAGCTGGGTGCTGTTTACAAGAGGAAGGCCCACCGTGGATTTATGGAGTGGCAAAATAACGTTTGCAGCTTTATTCTCTGTCCCTTTGCTGGCGTTTGATTGCTCTTGCATTGTTGAGCATTGAACTGTTATTTGCAGGAAATAACTGTGAGGACTCAGAGATCTCTTCCCTGAGTGATAATAGTTAATTTTGAGCCCATCAGTGTGTGTTTCTGTAGCTGGGGTTGTTTTCCTGAGTGCATTACTTTGCATCTATCACCACTGAGTTCCTTCTGCAGTGTCACTTAGAATGATGGCATCCTCCTGCAGTTCTTCACTAGCAGGCTTTATTTTCAGGGCTTGAAATGGCTTTGTCTCATGAGTAATTTTGTCAGCTCACCAATCATTTGCTCTTTCAGATGGTTTTGGATATGGTGAGGAGTTTAAACTCCATCAGTAGTCTCCTTACCCCTGTTAGCTGTGGTTTAACTGGTTGGTAGCCCAGTTTTAGCTGCAGCAATACTGGTTTGGGGAAGATAAAGGAGTGGTACAGATGCTTTGGGCTGGCCTGGCCTTCCATGGGCACTTCCTGCAGACCTTGATCCTCTTGTGGTTTTATAGATGCTCTGGTAGGTTCCTGGTTTCTGAAAAAGGCTTTATTATTAGCTTTTATGGTTTTCAAAGAAATGCTTCTTGTAGGACTTTTTTGCCCTTACCATGACTGGATTTTGTGCTCTTTTCTGTTTTTCTCATTTGGATAAAACTTCCACTTTCTGAAGAATGTAATTTTACTCCTAATAATCTCCATTACTCTGCTATTTAACCATGAGAGCTCCTTTCTGGCCCCATTTCTAGATGATATATATTTATTCTCAGCCTCTAATATGGTTCCTTTATGTAATTTCTTTGCCACCTCCAAGTAGTTTATCTTTCTGGCGGCTGCTTTTAATTTAGGTTTAGCAAGTTCCTTGTCCTTTCTTGGGGTGGAATAAATCACCATCCCAAGTGCCTGTGAACACAGCCAGTTTGGATTGCACACCTGCCTTTAAAGTAAGGGTAGTTTAGCCCACAAATCCCATATCTAATATAACAAAAAGCTGTTTTCTTGCCTGGAAACTATAACACTGTATAGGCCTCTAGGGGAAAAACTGAGGCTTGATTTCATCCATTTCACCATCTCCCCACGATTCTGCTTAATCTTCTGAGAGGTGTGCCCAATTAATTGCATGAATAAATAAAGCCTTTTACGTTAAAGGACTTTGTGAAATCACCTGCTTGATTTCTTTGCCCGGGAACTGTTATTGAGGGTCCTCGCTGTAATTCTGATAAAAATGAACAAATGTTTTTATTTGAGCTTGGTGGGGCTGGGGAGAGGAATAACAACTTTACTCCCCAGGAATAACAACTTTACTCCTCAGGAGCAGCAACTCTGCTCCCCAGAAATAACAACTCTGCTTCCCAAGAACAAGCTCAGCTGGTATTGCTGAAATGAGGAGAATTCCAGCACTGGGAGCCCAACCAGCCCAGCTGTGACTTGCTTCTCTGCTGCTGATTTATATAGATTATTTTGAATTTTAAAATGTCCTTGATGCATGTGGATTTTTGGGGTTGGGAGCTGCACAAGGCACTCCTGGGGCAAATCCCAAATCCCAGAGCGCATCCATCGGCGGGATGGATTTGGTGCCTGCTCAGCACATGGGGGTGTAACAAGGGACTGACCAAGCCTTGTCCCTTTGTCCCTGCCAGAACATCCACCTAGTGGCCAAGTGGCTGAGCTCTCTGGAGAAGCAGCTGGAGCAGCACAGCCAGGGCAGCCACCGGGATTTTCGGGTGTTCATCAGCGCGGAGCCGGCGCCGAGCCCGGAGAGCCACATCATTCCCCAGGGCATCCTGGAAAACTCCATCAAAATCACCAGCGAGGCCCCCACTGGGATCCACGCCAACCTGCACAAGGCCCTGGACAACTTCAGCCAGGTAGGAGCACGGCTGGGCACGTGATGGGGCTGCTGGAGCTCCTGTGGAGCAGGATGGACATTGCCTGCCCAGTCCCTTGGCATCACGGAGCCTCTGGGTCCAACACCCCCCTCTGCTCTTCCCCACAAGCCAGGCACAGATCTATTTCCAAGCACTGGTTTTCCCAAGAAAGGGTTCAGGTGATCCTGAGAAGCCTCTTTCCTTCAGCAGGGCAAGGGGCACCAGACTTCTGTCCAGTTTAATAATTTTCTCCCCTGTGTGCGATCACAGAATCACAGAGAAACACAGAATTAAGCAGGTTGGAAAAGACCTTTGAGATCATCAAGTCCAACCTATGACCCAACACCTCCTCATCAACTAAACCATGGTAGTGAGTGCCACGTCCAGGTTTTCTTTAAACACACCCAGGGATGGTGACTCCAGCACCTCAGAAAGGCTCTTTCAGTACAAAATCAAACTTCCAACTGCACCATCAGGACACTCTGTCAGATTCAGGTGATTTCCCTGTCTGGATCCCTCCTTTCTGGGCTGCTGAGTGGCACCTGACATCTAACACCCCCAGCCATGGGAGGTGAGCAGGTCAAACCTCACTTTCCTGCCAGCTGTTTAACCAGGAGCAGAGGTTCAGAGCTGCTGATCTGCTCACATCTCACAGAGCAGCACAGGGAGATTGGTGCTGTGTGCCCAAAGGCCATCCAGCTCAAAACCTTGCTGACATCAGCAGTGTTCCAAATTGGAGCTGGAAGCTGCCTGCAGGCAGGAGTTGCTTTGCCAGGACCTAAATTAGGCCACGTGAGAGTGGCTGGCCCACAAGAGCAGCCCATGGCAGGGTGCTCGTTGTGTTTATTGCTCAAAAACCCTCCTGTCACAGCAGGCACTGACCCCTGGCCCTCCTGTGCAGGGGAGCAGCCACGTGTGTGGAAGTGATGGAAATATCCCTGGTGCCAGAGAGGGAGTGGAACTGGATGGGGTTCAAGGTCCCTTCCAACCCAAACCATCCTGGGATTGTAACGATTCTCTCCATAAAGCCTCTTGTTATTTGGGATGAGGCAAGAGCAGCCCCAAACAATAGTGGATGCCAGGACCTGGGTGATGGGGCAGGGGAATGGGGCAGCTCACAGCTGGTTTTGCACTCAGATATTGGTGTGGAGAGAATCCAAGAGCAGGAGGGAACATTGGTGAGCAGGTGTGGGGGGAGGCACCATGCAAGGATTAATGCCAGTGGTCAGGGAAGATTATTCCATTTTTATCTACTGTCATTCATCATCTTGGACTCCACAAAATGTCCTGGAGAACAAGGGAGAGGAGAACCTTCACCCTGAGTAACATTTTCATCCTGTCTCTGCTCATTTCAATCAATAGTAATTAGCATTTTCTAAATTGCTGGAGGATTATGAAACATCTCTTATCAGAAATCCTGGAGCGAGTGGGTGGGGTCCCTTTTACACCTCATTTCCCTGCTCTATACAGAAGAGATGTTCAAATTTAGCTTTCAGCTGAAGGCTACAAAGAAGGCCCTTTATTCTGTGCAGGGGATATTGTTCTGCTTTGTAGCTGAAGAAGAATTCACAACTGAAGAGAGGCCAAATGAAAGTGAACTGGGTTGTTCTGGGGATGTTTCCTAAAATGAGAAAGGTGCTCTGCACGTATTTGAAGCAGTTCTTCATCACAATGCTGATAATAAAGGGAGCTTAGAGTGCTGCCTAATCAAGGGGAAAAACAGGTTTTGGATGTTCTTGGTTATCACATGCACTTGGTCAATGTCTTGCACCCTTTGGAGTAATGTAGTCCTCCTTTTCTGCACAGACCCTGAGCTCTGTCATGCTCTCAGAGGATTAGAGGTCTAACACTTCATTTTTTTAAGATAAAGGTTGGAAACGGCTTGGAGCAACCTAGGATAGTAGAAAGTGTCCCTGCCCATGGCAGAGGGAGTGGAAAAACATGGGCTTTAAAGTCCCTTCCAACAGAGAATTCTGTGATTCTGTGGCTCCCTCCCCATCTTTCTGGTGAGGGATGTTGAGCACATGCAGGTGATGGGGCACTGAGTGGGTGCACGTGTCCTTCCTTCCCTGTGTGTGTTCCTGTGCAAAGCCACTCAGAGCTGGGAACAGCAAATATTAAGTCAGAAAATACTTATTAGAGTTTGCCAATAAATTTGCAATGCAAAGCCACTGACTTTGGAAATTAGCACGTGTGTGAGATGCAAAAACGAGCTGGAGGACAATTTAGTTGGCCTCTTGCTGCAGGTAACAAGGGGCAATGGCAGAGGAGTCAGCAGGGGAGGTTCAGCTTGGATGTTAGGAGAAACTTCTTAACTGGAAGGGTGGTTAAGCACTGGAACAGGCTTCCCAGGGAAGTGGTGGAGACACATCCCTGGATTGTTAAAAAAAATATGGTTCACAATTATTCAGGCATGGGGGGATTTGGTCAAAGTCTGAACTTGATGCTTTGGGAGTGTTCCCCAGCCTTGGCTTCTGTGATTCTGTGATTCACCCCTGTCCGAATTCCATTGTGTTTGTGTTGCCTGGACTCAGTGGGGCTGAGGGCAGCTGTCCTGTGTTGCAGGACACCCTGGAGATGTGCAGCCAGGAGAAGGAGTTCAGGAGCATCCTGTTTGCCCTCTGCTATTTCCACGCGGTGGTGGCGGAGCGGCGCAAGTTCGGCGCCCAGGGCTGGAACCGCCCGTACCCCTTCAGCAGCGGGGACCTCACCATCTCTGTCAGCGTGCTCTACAACTACCTGCAGGCCAGCTCCAAGGTGGGGGCTGTCTGCTGGCTTTGAACCTCCAGGGTGGCCTGAAGCTCATGGGAAGTGTCCTGAAATGCCATTTCCTCAGTGCCTTTGGGTTTAGAAAGTCACAGTTTGGGGCGCTTTTGGGAGGAGATGGGAGGCATCAGTGCCACTCAGTGGGGAGCTGCACTCAGTGGGGTGCTCCAGCTTTCCTGGGCCAGGGTTTAACTCCTACCTGGTGTTTGTTTGCTGAGGAGAGCACTGAGGTGGGAGCCCTGAGGGTGCAGGGCAGTGCTTGGGCTCAGCCCACCCTGCTCCATGCCCAGGTCCCCTACGATGACCTGCGCTACCTGGTGGGTGAGATCATGTACGGAGGTCACATCACAGATGACTGGGACAGGAGGCTCTGCAAAACCTACCTGGAGGAGTTTATCAAGCCAGAAATGATGGAGGGAGAGCTCTGCCTCGCTCCTGGATTTCCTCTCCCAGGGAACATGGATTATAATGGCTATCACCAGGTAAGCTCTTTGTTTGCTGCCATTATTTATATGTGTAAATGGAATGTCTTCTGTAACTGCCCCACAATCTGCCTTAGGAGGCAGGAACAGGGTTGCAGTGTTCCTGTACTCTTCCTCTTATTTCCCATTATGTTCTGTTCCTGTGGATGTTTCAGCATTCCCCTGGATGAACCAAGTCTGATGGTAATTTGCTACTTCATCATGGGCTCATTCTGTTCATGCATGAATAGAACAACTCTATTGGTGCTTGAGACTTAAGCGGGGCTCCTGGAAAATTACATCCACATACTGTTTGCTAAAATGGCCCTTTCAGGCTCCTTTTATCATCAGTTTTGATGAGAATCACTGAAGGGTCTTGTTGATCTACTTACTGATCTCATCTGTCCTTTGTACACAAATGCAGTAGCAGAGAGGCACATTAGGCTGGTTTTGTTCATAAAACTTAACTACTGGAAGCTCAGTTCCCACAAGAGATTTCAGGATGCTGATGCTGAAATGCACAGCAGATAATTGCTAGAGATGGTCCAGCCTGAGACACGGAGCCAAGCCAAACTCCAGCAATTATAGAATTTTCCCAGCAGGAGTAGAAGGAGCTCTGTAAACATTTGTGCTCTCCTTCCTCCATCACTTCCCCGGTGTTTCAGCCACGGGCAGAGCTGGGTCAGCCCGGGCTGACCTGTTTGGGGGGGATGATTCCAGCACTGGAGCTGGGCAGGCAAAGCACCCTGGACTGTTCCTAACGTGCTGCTGACTCTCTCTGTGCAGTACATAGATGATGTCCTGCCTGCAGAGTCTCCCCACCTGTACGGCCTCCACCCCAACGCCGAGATCGGGTTCCTGACGCAGCGCTCGGAGCGACTCCTGCGCACGGTGCTGGAGCTGCAGCCCCGGGACAGCAGCGAGGCACTGCGGGCAGGGGGCACCCGGGAGGAGATGGTGAGAGTGCTCTGGGGAATTGGGACTGGGGAGGAGATGGTGAGAGTGCTCTGGGGAATTGGGACTGGGGAGGAGATGGTGAGAGTGCTCAGGGGGAATTGGGATGGGGGAGGAGATGGTGAGAGTGCTCTGGGGGAATTGGGATCAGGGAGGAGATGGTGAGAGTGCTCAGGGGGAATTGGGACTGGGGAGGAGATGGTGAGAGTGCTCTGGGGGAACTGGGACTGGGGAGGAGGTGGTGACAGTGCTCAGGGGGAGTGGGGACCTGGGAGGAGATGGTGAGAGTGCAGAGAAGGATTAGGGACCCAGGAGGAGGTGGTGAGAGTGCTTAGGGTGCTGGTGTTTGGTGCCTGTCTCATCCATCAGTCCTGTCGAGCTCAGGCTCGTCCATGGCTCTGTGTTCTGCCTTTGCCTGCCTAAAGCCTGGTTTTATGCAGAACATCACTCTGGTGGGATGTAACTGAGTGTTGGCAGTAACAGGACAGCGCCTCTTAATTACCCAATGCACTGCAGGGCCTTGATTATCATCCTCTGAAGGTGCTGCAAATAAACCTTCCCTGAGCAGCAGTCCCTGTGCACCCCTGTGACTGGCATAGCAATGGGCCCCTGAGCACACTGCCTGCCACCCACAGCGTGCCACCCAGAGCTCAGCCCTCCTCCTGCTGCTGCCACCACGTCCCACCAGCTCCCAGAGGCCTTGTAATTCCTTATTTCCAGCTGAACTCCTTTGCTATCTCTGCCTGCGTCCTGGGCTGATCTCAGCCCTCCCTGTGGAAACTCACAGCTCATTAAAACATGGCCCAAACACCTCTGACAGGATCTGGAATCAGCCAACACATGTTCAGGCTTTTACTCCTGCGGTCCTAAGGTGCCAGCTCTGTGTTGGAAGCTTTGCAATTTAAGGAAGGACCAACAGGCAGCTCATATAAAGCTATGGTTTCACAGGAGCTTGGCTTGGTGTGAGGCTGGGCAACGGGCTGCCTTCCCCTAAGGGGCTCCTAGGAGTGCCCAGCATTGTCAATTTTCACTTCATATTTGAATTTGAGGTGAGGGGAATAATCCAGAGGTAGCAAAGCCAAGTGAGTTGCTCAGAGATAGAAAATGTGAGTGCCTCTTGTCCCCTCCCACTCCTTTTGTTATTGAAACACAAATAAACCCCTCAGCCAGGGAAGGGAAATGACCAGAGTGCCCCAGCAGTGTTGTCACAGGTCATGGCCACCCTGGTGACCGTCAAGAAGATCTCACAGGAGCACAGAAATCCTCATGGCTCTGTCTGGGAATAAAATCTGCCTGAGAGCAAGCAGAGTGTGACCTCAGTGCCCTGTGCTGTGCCTGGGGACACGCTCCCACAGCTCATTTTCTTCCCAGGGTGATCTCTGTCATTATCCAAGCTGTCCCTTCCACTTGGTCCTTGGGTGGGAGTGAGCAAAGCCTGGTCTCAACTCCTCCACTGAAAGACATCCAGCCCCTGGTTCGGCTGAGGTAATTTTAGGGAAAATGTGAGCCTGTCATTTTCCCGAGGCTCTGACAAGTCCAGTTACTCCCACAGATTTCTGAGGTCACATTCCAGCAAACGAGCTGTAATTGCTGTGAAGGAATCAGAGCCAAGGGGACTTGCAGGGGAATTTCAAATGAGCAGATATTTCTGTACTGGCCCCGAGGTGCAGCTGAGGAGCTTTTCCAGCTTTAGTCACCTGTGTGGCTGCACTAACAGCCCACACATCATCACTGCTGATGGGAACAGAGGCTTGGGAAGAGCAGCAACAGGAGGGAATTGAAGTACAGAGTCCAAATTATCAGTGTTGGTGGCCCTGGCTGTGAAATGACCCTGCCCTGGCTGGCACTGGCCCTGCATGCCAGGTTTGGCACTTTGGATCATAGAATTTTAATTGTATTCTGTTCACCCAAAAAGTCCTCAGAAGCAGAAGTTTTGCTCAGGTTCCAGCTCAGAAGGAAAGTAAAGCTTGAGTGAGACCTCCCACAGTAAACCTGGGAAATGCAGCTGATCCCATGGACAGCAGGGGCTTCAAGCCTCATTGTCAGAAGAGGGTTTGGCTATTTTATTTAATTTTTTGGACACTACAAAGATCCTTTTGTACTGGAGCTTTCCCTGTTTAGTACTTAGAGTCCCAAAGGAGCTGTGATGGTGACCAGAAAATAATTTTGTTTCTTTATGCTTTTCTTTCATGGCACCATTAGTCCAGAACGCCAAATTCAGCTTAAAATTCAATTTTATATAATCACCTCTCTCCATCAATCACACCAGAGAAAAACCAGCTCACAAGCTGCATTGTCCTGAGGCTCAGCTGAGGCTCCAGCCCCATCCATCTCCTTGTGAGTGTGACCTCAGGAGAAATAAGAGAGCCGAGAAGAGAGGAGGCTGCCACACGTCACGGGAACACTTTAAAACCATCATTTTGAGAGCTGCCCATCTGACATCAACTTCTGTCAGCATTTGGAGTTTAATAGGATGGGGCAAGCTCTTTGAGAGGTGCCCAGGGCTGACAGGGATGGTTTTGGAGACGCTGACGGGCAGAGGGATTTCTCACAGTTCAGGCAGCTGGGAATCACTCACCAGCATCCCCCTCTTTTCTCCCTTTGACACAGGTGCAAGCCCTTCTGGAGGAGATGTTAGAGAAGCTCACGGAGGAGTTCAACATGGCAGAGCTGATGGCCAAGGTGGAGGAGAGGACCCCCTACGCTGTGGTTGCTCTCCAGGAGTGCGAGCGCATGAACGCCCTCACGGCCGAGATCCGGCGCTCGCTCACGGAGCTGGAGCTGGGGCTGAAGGTAGAGATGGCTCCAAGGGCATACCTAGAACTGAGGCCAGACAGAGCTAAAGGGAATCTAGTGGGTGTTTAATAAAGGCCTCCAATAGGCACACCTTGGCCAGTGCAAAAGCCTTGGTGCAGAAGCTACACCCAAGATGGGTGATGGTCATGAGTTTTTCAGACAGATTTAAATTTCATCTGTTTGCATGTCAGGGGTTAATCCTCCAATTACAGCTTCAGGTAATGAAGTCAAATTCCCTCAGTTTGCTCCATCCAACTCACTGTTGTTTATACTTTTCAGGGCCTGAGGCTGTAGGGTGTCCTTGGATCTCAGGCTTAGAAATATTGTTTTGTCTGACCAAATTGTGAACAGTTAACTACGCTTTATATGGAGTTTAGAGCTATGCACTAATGCAGCAGAGGATTTGGAAAATAAAAAAGTTGAAATCTTAAGGCATCAGTAGGAGAGCTGGAAAATCCTGCAGAGTGCTGCTCAGGGAATAAGAGGGGTCACAGGGAAGAATTCGCTGCTGGCTGCAAAGCCAGCCTGGCTCCACAGGGCTCACAGATGGATTTGCAGTGGCACAGAGTCACTGGGAAGGGTTACAGGCACACACAGCAGTGCTGCCTTTTGGGAACAGGGGACAAGCACTTCTGGCCACCCCAGATTGTGGCACAGCAACAGCAGGTCACTCCCAAATTGAGACATGGCCTACTTACAGGTGAGCCAAAAATCAAACCTTTTCATAAAATGTCCATGAGTGAGTGGAACTTGGAACAAAGTGTCTCACAGGCACAGGCTGAGCTGAAATCAAAGATTGGTTTTGTGTGAAGGTACAAAATGTCCAGAACTGTAGGAGAAAAAGGCTGAAAACACAAGAGTTTTGGAAGAGATACAACTGCCCTTGCTGGGTGTGAGCCACAAGCTGCTGGAGGAAGGCAGGAGCTGACCTTCCCTAGGGAGTCACCATCCATGAGGCTCCACTGCAGCTGCTTCCCCACCCTGGTGGGAAATGAGACTCTGGGGGATGTCTGTGTCCCCCTGGGTGCTGGCTGTCCCACACCAGTTGGGATGCAGATTTCTGGGTTCAGCAGGGCTGTGATTGATGCTGCATCCACTGGTAGAAGTCACCTCCTGCATCCCTGCCAGGCACTCAGTGGCACAAAATATAAAAGCTCTGACTGCCCCTGAGGGGATGAAGCAGCAGGGATCAGGCTGCACTGCCAGGGAGTGACTACCTGGCCAGTCCTGGTGCTCTGGGACACCATTCCCCCTCCACCTTGTCACCCCCAGAGACCCTTCCCCACAGCCAGGTGCTCTCCATCCCTTGGGAAGGCCCAAGTGCAGCACAGGATAAAGACTCAACACTGCCCTGCCTCACCCTCACCCCACAGCTGGGCCCTGGCAGATCTCCTGGCCATCCAGTGGGCATTCCCTGCTCCATCATTTCCAGAAGGACAGGCTGTCATCCCACAGCTGCTGTGCACAGCCTGGGGACCACTGTGGCTGAAGGACCTGGGCTGGGACCCAGCCCGTTATCAGGAAGAGCTGAGGGTGAGCAAGGAGGGCCTGCCCTGAGATGGAATAACACCCCAAACCTCTCCCAGGGCCAGCTTGGAAGAGAAACTTTCAGCTGCCCAATCTGCATGAGGAGGGGCAGGCTTGGCTCAGGATTTGGGTTCCAGGCTGCTCCCAAATCCCAGCTGCACCCTGGAGCCAGCAGCTGCAGATGTGTCTGCACTGCATTGGCTGCTGGTGCTTGTTAAAGGAGAGATACCACAGCCACTTGTGGTGGGTCAGTGTGTACAGCCCATTTTGGAAGAAGCTGATATTTATGTACTCAATTATCATAAACAGATTTCTCTTATTTTCCAGCATAAGGCAGTGGAATTGAAAATTCCGTTTCCTGAGACAGGTAAACAGAAATGATTTAATGTTTCAATCCCAGAGCCCCAAACAAGATATAATTGTGACTTGGACAATGTGTGGCAATTAGATTTAATGTGGGGAAGAATGTGCTGTTTAATATTGGTAGGGGAACGAGGGGATGCATGGGCTTAAATAAAACACAAACTAAATAAACCACAGCAATCAGTAACACAGGGGGCAAAGCTCTCCCCACACCCTGACACAAATCATGGCAGGGAAGGAGATGGGATCTGCAGGAAAGGCTCCTCTGAGGGCTGCAGCAGCCTCAGCCCTGAGCTGGGATTCAGGGACAGCCCAGGCTGGGACTGGAGGAGAACTGCAGAGCAGAGGAGCAGCAGCATTTGGCATTTCTGCCTCTGCTGTTTGCTGCAGAGACACAGCTGAAGGGTCTGAGAGGCCATCAGGGGGCAATTCAAAGAGCCATGGAGTCCTCAGGGCTGGAAAAGACCTTTGAGATCACCAAATCCACCCATCAGCTCAGCAGAACCACTGTGCTCACCTCCAAACCACGGCCTCAGGTGCCCCATCCAAATGGTTTTTTGGGCATTCCAGGGCACTTTGGCTCAGTTGGTGCTGACACCACCAAGGCTGGGGTTTCAATCCCTGGACAGGCCCTTTATCCAAGAGTTGGACTCGATGATCCTTGTGGGTTTCTTCCAGCTGGGAATGTTCTGTCAGTCTGTGGTTGGTGACTCCAGCACTGCTCTGGGCAGTGCTTTCCAACCCACTGCCTGAAGAAAGCTTTCCTAAGATCCAAACCAGGTCTGCCCTGGCAAAACTTGAGCCCAGTCCTTGTGTCTGCAGCCAAAGGTTGCCTGTGGGTCCCTGCAGAGCTGAGTTAGACCTTGTGCATGACCCAAAACCCTGCTCAGTGTCCCCCCATGTCACCTCCCACACCTTGAGGGCCACAGAACAGCCAGAGGGGGCTGAGGGCTCTTTCTGATGCTGCCCTGACTTGACTTCTGGGCCTCACACTGGAGGAATCCTGCTTTAATTGTCCTTCTTGACAATTAAAGAGCTCTTAAGGCTCCATCTCTGGGGCTGGGGGCCTGCATTGACAGCACTCAGAGGAGGAGAGTTTACAAACCAGGCCCCACAGAGCTCAGCAGAGAATAAATAAAGCCCAGAGAAAACAAGGGTTATTGTTTTTAACTGACTGAAGGATCTGCCAAAAGAAGACGATTTGGAAATGTCACACCTAATTTGAATTTTTGAATAATTCATCATGTCGTCGTAGCAGAAAGTGATTGTTTGGTCCAAAAATAGGAGACATCCCATTAGGAGGAAGAGAAATTGCAATAGACTGGTAGCCATCAGAAATAACTGGCATGTTGCATTTCAAAGCCCTTTGTTCTGGCTGGCTTGTGTGGAACCAGAGGCTGGGCTGAAGCACTTGCATGTTAATGTTGTACCAGCCTCATTTTTGCAAGCAGCTCCTCTGGTTTGCAATTTGGGTGAAGGATGAGCCTCCAAAATGAGGATAATAT
This sequence comes from Chaetops frenatus, assembly GCA_013400775.1. Lineage (NCBI taxonomy): Eukaryota > Metazoa > Chordata > Aves > Passeriformes > Picathartidae > Chaetops > Chaetops frenatus. Next base: position 189,268 of record VZTR01016834.1, on the reverse strand, counting down.
ATATTATAAAATAACAAAGACCAAAATTTGATAGGCAAGCTGGGTATCAAGTGAAAATAACCTGAACTGAGGAAACAATTTGTGCCAAGAGTGTGCTCATCTTGAGGGAATGGCTGGAGTCTGATTAGGATTTTCTTCAAGGGTGTCTTTAAATGAAAATTACTCCCAGCATTTGGGAAAAAAAAAATTTAAAAAGTAACTTGAATAATTTCTGATGCTCTTTAGTATTCAGCATCTGAAATGCAAATTTATGCATAATTGTGTTTGGACAACTCAGTGAGATTGCTGCTGTAGATGCTTTGAACCCTCACAGGAGGCTCGAAGCATGCTTGAGTGCGCAGGCTTTAAAAATTGCTTCTCTCAAGCCTTGCTGAGAATTATATTTGCTAATTCATTTGTTTCCTGAAAGTAAAACTAGACATGATATATGATCGAGGAGGGGGGGGTTGCCTTTAAATCAATTTGGCTGCTTGCACACATTCTGCCACATTCTTACCCACATCAAAACACTTCCAGGAGCACAAAATCCTCTGATCTCAGTGTCCTGCTGTGGCCAGGGCAGCACTTTCTGTTCTTCCTGCATGTTCTTGCCGTGGCTTTAGCCCAGCCCATTGATAGCTCCTCTTTGTGCCCAGTTTCTCCTGAGGATGGAGATCATGATGGAGATTTTGGGAGGTTATTCCTCATATTTTAGTGCTAACTGCAAGTGCTGCTTCTTCCAGGTTTTCATTTAACCTTGTTTGCTATTTTAGCTTTGAAAGCCATCTTAAACCCTTTGTACTCAGGATTTTCTCTGTCCACCAGAAATCTGCTCTCCATGGGGAGATCCAGCAGGTTCAGGCAGTGTCTGCCTTTAAAACCTTGCTGCATTTAACAAATCATGCCTGGAGCAGAGGTTTAATCTTACCTTGCATCAGTCCATCCTGTTGAGGGATTAACGTTTCCCAGGGAGGAGATTTTGGGATGAGAATCCACAGAACTTGGGAGGGAAGGGGACTCTGAATGGAGATCCTAGGGCTGCAGTGGCTTCCAGGCTTGGGGCAGTACAAAAAGTTCTCAGCTCCCATTGGAACTGGGGGGTGCTGGGGACTTCCCTTGAATTCCTGCCCTTGCTCGTTGCCAGACAGAAGGGATTTTATTGTGAATATTTAGAAATTTTCACAGAAACAAATAAAAAAATACAGAAAAAAAGGGGGGGGGGGGGAGGGGAAAGAGTTGAAAGTTAAGTTCTAAAAACCAGAAGTGCTCCAGTGGATATTTAGAGGGCCTGAATTCTGCTGAAACCCTTCCTTGCCCTGGCTGGGCACAGCTCCCAGGGCTGTGTTTGCCACAGTGTGCTCACCTCAGAGGATCCTTGGTTCCCTCAGAGGATTCCTGTCCTGGTGACAGTTGTCTGCCAAGAGAGGCTCTGGTCTCTTTGCAGAACACTTCCTAAGAGCAAGCCTGGCTTGCCCTAAGGAGTTTGTGGCCAGGTGGATTCATCTTCTCCAGGTGTCTCTTCCCCCAGGTAACAAGAGACAGGACGAGAGGAAACGGCCTCAAGTGGCACCAAGGGATGTTTGGATTGGATATTAGGAAAAATTGCTTCACAAAAAAGGGGGGCCAAGGATGTGCACAGGCTGCCAAAGGCAAGTTTGGAGGGAGTCACTGTTCCTGGAAGTGCTCAAAAACCCTGGATGTGGCACCTGAGGCCGTGGTTTGGAGGTGAGCACGGTGGTGCTGGTGGATTGACAGTTGGGCTTGGTGATCTCAAAGGTCTTTTCCAGCCCTGAGGACTCCATGGTTCTTTGAATTGCCCCCTGATGGCCTCTCAGACCCTTCAGCTGTGTCTCTGCAGCAAACAGCAGAGGCAGAAATGCCAAATGCTGCTGCTCCTCTGCTCTGCAGTTCTCCTCCAGTCCCAGCCTGGGCTGTCCCTGAATCCCAGCTCAGGGCTGAGGCTGCTGCAGCCCTCAGAGGAGCCTTTCCTGCAGATCCCATCTCCTTCCCTGCCATGATTTGTGTCAGGGTGTGGGGAGAGCTTTGCCCCCTGTGTTACTGATTGCTGTGGTTTATTTAGTTTGTGTTTTATTTAAGCCCATGCATCCCCTCGTTCCCCTACCAATATTAAACAGCACATTCTTCCCCACATTAAATCTAATTGCCACACATTGTCCAAGTCACAATTATATGATTTAGCTTGGTGATATTAAAGGCTTTTTTTCAGCTATGACCCACAAGGCATGGTCAGCACGGGAACAAACTGCAGAGATCTTTAACTGCTGGGATCTGACAAGCATTGCTAAACAACTGTGGGGGCTGCTTTAAGAAGATTTCAACTTTTGCTAAAGCTTCATAGATTTTTGTGACCCCAGCAAAGGGCACCTCTGCTGACCTCACTGCTGGAGGCACTGAAGTCCTGTGAAAGAACAGTTGGAATCTTTTAATGTGAATAGACTGACCCAATTCCCTCCCCCTTGTTCTCAGCAATGGCTCAACTGATTTCAGTTAATCTTTCCAAAAACACTTAGCCCGAGGCAAAGAGAAATTGTAAATCAGATACATTTTGGCAAAATGATAAGGGAACAAAAGGCAGTGTTTATAATAGAGAGCAGTGATGGACATTATCTGTGGATAAGTGCAGGGGGGTTTTGTGCCCCTCCAGCTGAGCACAGAGTGTGCTGAGATTTGAATTGTGGAGATCATTCCATCCCAGGGAAGCTGAGCTGCCATTTGCAGGATTTGTCCTTGCATCCTGCTTGGCTTGAGTGAGCCAGAATCACAGATGAATTGTTCAGGATATTGGTCCAGCCCCATCCCAAGCAGGGACAGGCAGAGCAGTTTGTTCAGGACCATGTCCTGATGGGTTTTGAACATTTCCAAGAATGGAGACTCCACAGCTTCTCTGGACAACCTGTTCCAGTGTTCAGCCACCCTCACGTTGTATTTCACTGGAATGTCCTGGAATTCAGCTCTTCTGGCAGAACTGATACAGGTTTCTAAAAGCTTTAAAACTAATTAATTGCTGCACAAAGGAGAAGTCAAACCTCTCTCTTTATCTCACTTGGCTGAATCATGTCTTACTTTGTTGTGAGTTTCCCTGCTGTGGAAGGAGCTGTGATTACATTTGCAGGCAACACCTGAAGTAAAAAAGGAAATCTTGCACTGCAAAGCAGTAAAGGAGGAGGGGAGTGAGGGGAATGGAGGAGAGGAGGAGGAGGATAGGACTTGACATAACAACTCTTTGGACAGTTCTGGAGCAGATCATCAGGGACTCCAGTATCCTGCCCTGGCAGCGAGTGAGAGCAGCTTTACCCCCCTGAAAATCTGCCAGTCCAGGAGAGAAAACAGAAAAACAGCTGAGGGCCACCCCTGCTGCAGTCACTGTTACACAGCTTTTCCTCCCAGTAGCATTTCTACAGCAGAATGCAGGGATCTGCAGTAGAAAGTGTGCAGGAAAACCCCAAACTGATGAAGTCACCCACAGCACGTGGCCAGCAGTGGCTCTGTGAAGGCTGGGAGGAAGGCTGGGCTCTTCCTCACATCCTGGCCCAGCTCTGCTCCCAGGCAGGCTCTGCTGGGCAGGTGTCAAGAGCTGACTGTGCCCTTTCTCACCAGGGGGAACTGACCATGACCAGCGACATGGAGACCTTGCAGAACTCCCTTTTCTTGGACGCGGTGCCCGAGTCGTGGCTGAGGAGGTCTCACCCTTCCACAGCCAGCCTGGGCCCGTGGTTTGCTGACCTCCTGGCTCGCATCAACGAGCTCGAGGCCTGGACCAGGGACTTCTCCTTACCCTCCACACTGTGGCTTGGAGGCTTCTTCAACCCCCAGTCCATCCTGACAGCCATCATGCAGACCACGGCCAGGAAGAACAAGTGGCCCCTGGACAAGATGAGGTTGCAGTGTGATGTGACAAAGAAGAGCAGGGAGGATTTCCCCAGTGCTCCTCGAGAAGGGGCCTACGTGCACGGTCTGTTCATGGAGGGAGCACGCTGGGATGTTCAGGTGAGCTCTGCCAGGCTCTCAGGTTGAGGGAGAAGCCACAGGTGTGGCCACTCTATTCTGATCTGACACTCTCCACTCTCTGTCACCTCCCTCTCTGCAATAGTTTTCCATGAAGGATAGAAATTAGGGGAAGCTGTGAGCTGCCTGATGGATGCCATCTCATCGCATGTCCTTGGGGAGTTCAAAGCTCCAGGCTGGTTTTCACTCTGGAAAGGGCCTGAATTGGGTCTGGGAACATTGGCAAAGGCTTTGCTGGAGGATCACAGTGAGGGTCTCACGTGGGTCAGGTCACATCTCTGCTCTCGTGGTTAGGGCTCTGCTCACAGCAGCAGAACAGGGACCAGCCCAGTCCATCTCCCAGCTCTGGCCCCACAGTTCCCTGGCTATTCCCTTCTCCAAACTCTGCTGTGGCTGCCACACAAGCCCTGGAAGATCACAGCCCCTACCACAGGGAGCACTGGATCTCTGCTGCCCTAAAAACCTGACAGAAATCAGCTGGACACACCAGAATCAGAGTGTTTTAAAAAAATTCCCTGTCCTGCTTATCAAATACTCAATTTAAGAACATTCCAGTGCCTGCTGTTATGTTTTCTTTGCCATCATTACTAGAAAATGAGTTCTATCTGGGTGTTTTACCCAGCTCCAGGCCATGCTGGATGTGAAGAGTGAGAGGTTTTGGTGGTGCAAAGCCAGAAATCTTTGGGAAATACTTGGCTTCTCCCCTCTGCTTCCCTCCAATAACTGGTACAGGTGATTGCATCCAGCAATGGGATTGGTCTTCAGAGACCATCCTGACTCCAGTAAATGTATTTTTCTGATTACATTTTCCTTGTGATTGAAAGATACTGCGCAATTATGTTTATGGAGCCATTCATAATCTCTGGGTATCATGCTTCAATTTATTTCAGAAAGGAAAAGGATATTTTCATGGGTTGCTGCTCACACTGAAATATCATTTCCACCGAGTGGAACTATTCATTTTACCTATAATCCAGTGTGCATTAAAGGATGCAGGACTTTTAAAACAGGTGCACAGTTCTTTTGGGTTGTGTACTCCTTCCAAATTAATCCTCTGATAAAAATGGCAGGCCACGTTTAGAAGAATTCCTCTGGGGAACACCTCCACTTTTACAAGAATATTTCACATTTAGGTTGTGCCTCCAAAAAAGGAAGGAGTCCTTCTATGTTTTGCTGCCCACATTTTTCTATTTATTTAAACATTTATGTTTGCCCTTGGGTGTCTTAAATTTATAAAACATTCATTACGAAACAGCAGGCAGCTATTAGATGAAATGAAACTAAGCAGATTATTTTGGGTGCAGAGGATCTCTTGCTGCAGTCCTGTTAAAGTCACTGACAGTCAGAAGGATGCTGTGACTGGGGACACTTGGAGACATTTTATCTCAAGCTGCTGACTGATAATTGGCTTTCTTGCTCCAATAGTGGAGATTTTGATGCCGAGAGTGTTCCCTGCCCCTCCTCAAGGGGGTTGGAGCGTGGTGGGAGAAGGGCCAGGGGTGGGTTTTACACCGGGTTTGCTGCAGGGAGCTGTGGACAGCACAGCCCCTGCCACAGAACCACAGAACCCCACCCAGGCTGGGTTGGGCTGGAAGGGACCTAAAATATCATCCCATTCCACCCCACCATGGGCAGGGACACCTCCCACTGTCCCAGGCTGCTCCAGCCTGGCCTTGGGCACTGCCANCACTTGGAGACATTTTATCTCAAGCTGCTGACTGATAATTGGCTTTCTTGCTCCAATAGTGGAGATTTTGATGCCGAGAGTGTTCCCTGCCCCTCCTCAAGGGGGTTGGAGCGTGGTGGGAGAAGGGCCAGGGGTGGGTTTTACACCGGGTTTGCTGCAGGGAGCTGTGGACAGCACAGCCCCTGCCACAGAACCACAGAACCCCACCCAGGCTGGGTTGGGCTGGAAGGGACCTAAAATATCATCCCATTCCACCCCACCATGGGCAGGGACACCTCCCACTGTCCCAGGCTGCTCCAGCCTGGCCTTGGGCACTGCCAGGGATCCAGGGGCAGCCACAGGGCACGGCCTCCCCGCCCTCACAGGAAAGAGTTTCTCTCATTTCCCTTGCCCAGCTGAATGCACTGACCCCACCACTCTGGGACCACCTTGGAGTGGTTCCTGCTGGTTCTGTGTCCCCCTTCTCTGCTGGTTCTGTGTCCCCCTTCTCTGCTGGCTCCATGTCCCCTTTCTCTGCTGGTTCTGTATCCCCCTTCTCTGCTGGTTCTGTGTCCCCCTTCTCTGCTGGTTCTGTGTCCCCCTTTCCCTGCTGCCTCTGTGTCCCTGGGCCAGATGACCCCAAAGGGGCTGTGGTGTGAGGAAGCTGTGCTGGGACCACTCCCCACGTGCAGGGAGTGCAGGGCTGTGGGTCACAGGGTCTGGGTTTGGCCCCTTGTGTCACCAGCCCTGCTTTGTGACAGCTCTTTGTGCCCTCAGCCCCGGTGACACGTGGCACTGCCACACGGCCACTCTCAGCTGCCTGCTGGGAATCCAGGACAAGCAGAGCTGAAGGATCTTTTAGGATCTGAGGTCTGAGCTCTGCAGGCACAGAATGGTGGCTTTTCACCAGGAGTGCAGTGCTGGTACTCAGGAAGAATTGCTTTCAGAGCAGAATTAATTTCTGATGATGAGAGCGATAAAAAATGCAAATGAGAATCAGCTCAGACATAACAAAATGATATCTTACATAGAGGTACCACAGGAAGATTTCAGCTCTTGTTAACCCAGAAACAGGTAGGATATCTCTTGGAAATTTCATTTGAAGTATTCTCAGCAGTAAAAAAAAAAAAAAAAAGACCTGATCAAAACCCAATCTCAGAAATGAAAGGTGTAGATTTAAGAACAGTGCATAATAATGTTTCATAAATAGCTACTTTGCAAGGTATTATAAGAATTATTTAATGTTTGTTCAGCATGCTGGAAATATAAAATCCTAAATGAGAGTTGGATTTATCATAGCTGAGCATAACAGATGGCATTAGTACAATTAAACCAAGGTGTGTGGCAAGAGGGATGATTTTTCTTTGCTCATTTGCAGAACTAAATAAACTACAGGAAAGGTTGAATCTCATCCCACAACTCTGATCTGAGAGCATTTGGAATAATGATGATATGTGAAGCTCAGCTGCAGTGAGAGGCAGCTTCTTTAGCACTGAAAAGTTTCATTTCCATTTCTCTATTTGTTTTCATTTGGTCTCTCTAGCCTCCATTAGGCAATTTTCCCTGGAAATGGATTGATGTGCAGGGCATTTTACTGTCAGGAAGAGAGAGAGGAAATGCCAGAGAGACCCAAATTAGAGAAACAAACTTGATTTCTTGTTCTGACAGGGTTCTCTCCCTCTCCTTGGGTTGGGCAGGCTGCTGGGCAGGGCATTGCTTGGAGGAGGAGAGTGGGGACTTGATATTTAATGGTGGTATTCCCACAGGAAAGTCCTTTTGAATCCTCTTGATTGCATCCATGAGTGGGAACAAGCCCGTGGTGCCTTTTGGGGCCTCACAAGCCCTGTGGGACAGGGGTGTCCCAGGCCATGCTCACATTGTGGTGCTGTGGTGGGACCCTGCTTGGAGACTCTCGGGCTCTCCTCATGTGAGGGTTTTTCTCCATCCCAGTGGTTCAGGTGTCCACCCTCGCCCCCACCACGTCCCACAAGGTGATTCTGGTCTGGCACAGCTCTGAGAAAGAGCTGCATGAGAATAATCCCAGGGTCATTGAGGTTGGGAAAGATCCCCCAGACCATCCAGTCCAAGCTGTGCCCCATCCCCACCTTGTCCCCAGCCCAGAGCACTCAGTGTCACATCCAGGCCTCTCTTGGGCACCTCCAGGGATGGGCACTCCAAACCTCCCTGGGCAGCCCCTGCCAATGTTTAATCACCCTTTCAGTGAAGAAATTCCTGCTGATGTCCCACCTGAGCCTGCCCAGGCACAGCTTGAGGCCTCTCCTCCTGTCCCTGTTCCCTGGCAATAGGACAAGAGGAAATGGCCTCAAGCTGCACCCCAGTAGAAACCAAGACAAGAGAAGTCAAATTTTGTTCATAAGGTGGCTGGACAGGGCCAGGGACACTGTTGCCACACAAAGCCCAGCTCAGATGTGGGGGTTTGAGCATCTGGTGAGAGAGCAGGCAGCTGGACCCTTGGGATGATCCACACTGAGGAGGGTTGTGGTGAGCCAGGGAAGATCCAGACCCTCCTCCCTCAAAGAGACCCATCCAGCCTTTTGACCCCAGGGAAGATTTTTGCACCTCCCCAGCAGGAGCAGCTTGGATAAAAGTTACCTGAGGGGTTCAGGTACACCAGGGAGCAGCTGAGGGACACCTTGGAGATGTGACTGAGGCTTTGTCTCCTTCTCTCTGCAGACTGGGACCATCACAGACGCCAGGCTCAAGGAGCTCACCCCAGCCATGCCTGTGCTGTTCCTCAGGGCCATTCCTGATGACAAACAGGACACCCGGGGCATGTACCCCTGTCCTCTGTACAAAACACCCCAGAGAGGGCCAACCTACGTGTGGACTTTCAACCTCAAAACAAAGGAAAATCCTTCCAAGTGGGTGCTGGCTGGGGTGGCCTTGCTGCTGCAGATCTAAGGCACCAGCACAGCCCCAGGTCTGCAAATCCCCACCACGCCCTTGTCACACAATTTAAACAACTCAGTGCTGAGATGAACCCAGGTTCCTTCTCTCTGATGGACCCCCAAGTTATGTACCCAGGACTGTCTCTGTGTCCTGAGGATGTCACCCCAAACAGGGCCTGTGAGGAGGTGACAGAGGTACAGAGTGACACATGGCCCAGCTTCCTGGCTGCTGTAAATCAATATTCTGTAATTCCTATATTGCTGCACTGGAAGATCCCAGCCCAGAGCCTGATATACCACAGCAAGGGAGTGCTGAACTTAAATCTAATTTTTATTTCTTTTCACCATCCAAAGTAGTTTTAAAATCAGTAGCCTTCTCCAAAACATTTAAATAGCCTAATGACTTGTGAAATTCTCCAGAATTTATTCTTTTCTCTCTGTGACTGTTTCTTTGTCTTGTGTGTAGTGCTGAAAGCTGGGAGGTGAGCAGATGTTGTGGTTATAAGCTGTGTCTTGCTAACACCCCTGTAAATCTTAGAAACATTGAAAATGGTGTTAATATCCAATGTGCTTAATGGAATCACCAGTGGAAGTACAGCACAGGGATTATTTAAGAGGAATATTTCGTGATGATAGATACTTACTAATAAAAGAAATTGTTCCTGGAGTAGTCTCTGGAAGCTGCACATTTACTCACAATGAGGAGAGCACAGGGGGCAGGTGGGAGGAACAGACCTGTGTGGGTCACTGGGAGTTTCATTCCAGCTGGAATGGAAGAGCAGTGAGAAGTGAAATGCTCCTGGTGCGGGGAGCACAGAGGGGTGGCTGGGTGGGCATGGGGTGACAGTCACACAGGGCACTGCTGGGCACATGGATTTGGGAATGGCAGGAGCTGGGGTGGTCCCTGGGGAAATGGGGCCATGCAGGGCTGACTCCTCTGGGACCTGGGCCAGGGCCATTGCTGTGCCTCAAGGAGCAGGAGCCCACCAGCACCACTGCAGAGCTCTGCAGGGAAACCTCCCCATGAGCAGGACCTTCCAGCAGACTCAGCCAGAGCATCCTAAAGAGGGGGCTGCAGGTGAAATCTCCTAACAGACAGAAAGCCAAAATCCAGGATTGTGATGTCCCTCTCTGAGCTCTGCCCTGCTCATGCCTTGCAGCTCCTGGAACCATGATTCACTCATGGCTTTACCTATCAAACTGCCTTTGCCTCATCCTGGCAGTTTTCACACTTTTACCCCCTGGGAGGGAGGGACCTGGGGGTGTGGGGGCTTGGCTGCTGCTGGGGTTGAAGCAGTACAGCATTTCTGTGGGTTTCTCAGAGCCTCATCTCAGAGTGAGTGGTTTTATGGGTGGTTTTGGCACATGGCAGGAGAGGTTGTGAACTCCCTGCCAGCCCAGGGGAACAGCTTTGCTCCCACTCAGGAACATCCAGGAGGGTGAAGTGCTGAGGCTTTGCAGGAGATCCCCAGGAACTCTCCTGCCCTGAGCAGCACAGCAGCTCTCTTCCTGCAGGGATGAGAACATCCAAAATCCTTGTGCTTGCGGTCCTGGAGAACAACAAACCTCTGGATGAAGGTAAGGAGGGAAAAAAACTCTCTGGTAAGAGCTTTGTTTAATTGCCAGGCAGTGTCTCCAAGGCACAGCCCCCAAAAATTAAAGATGAAGCAGCTAGTTATGGTTTAGCAAAAGACATCTGCAAATTTCTAATGGAAGGCAGAGAGCTGTCTAAAGCTGGCTTTTTAAATTGCCTCCAACCCATAAATGAGGTAACAGAGTCTGTGGAGTATCCCACATAATGAGCACCTGCTAGATGAGGTCTGTTAGCTGGGGAAAGCTTTGCTATTAAATTAAATCCCTCCCAATTTAAATTAAAACCTGCCAATTAGATGTGAAATGTAAACTGGTCACTTCCCACGGCTTTGTAAAGTTGGGCACATTAAATTCCCTGTGTATTCCACCATGCAAGAGGTTTAGATGCATAAACAGAGCACTGCTGAATTAAACACAAAAGAGGAGGACCAGAGGTAAGTGCATTGTGCTCCAGATAATCCATCGTGCTGGATTAGTCCTTCACTGGGACTTCTTCAAAGTTTCTTTTACCAGAGGGGACCTTGTGGCTCTGCACAGCTCCCTGCCAAGAGGGGCTGTGAGGGGGGGTCGGGCTCTGCTCCCAGGGAACAGGGACAGGAGCAGAGGGAACGGCCTCAGGCTGGGCCAGGGGAGGCTCAGGTGGGACAGCAGCAGGAATTTCTCCATGGAAAGCGTGCTCAGAACTTGGAACTGCCCAGAGAGGTTTGGTGTCCTCAGCCCTGGAGGTGTCCAAGGAATTCCTGGATGTGGCACTCAGAGCTCTGGTGACAAGATGGGGATTGGGCACAGCTTGGACTCGATGGGCTTTGAGATCTTTTCCAACCTCAGTGATGCTCTGTGCGATTCCATGTGACTCTCAGTGCTCTGGATGGGGGATTTCCTGCCATTCTGAAGACTTTCACTGTCCTAAACTTCATTCTTCTTCTCTTTTAAAACCTTCCCCCCTTTTCCCAGCACACCAGGGCCTCTCTCTGCTCAGTTTTGCCCTCCAAGATGCCCCTGTACATCCAGGAAAGGAGAAGCTCAGTAATTCCCCAGGCACTGCCTGCTCTTTCCAGAGGCACAGCCTGGGCTGTTCTCTTGTCAGCTGAAGAAGAATGGTCTGTTGACAACAAAATGGATCCGATTGTTTTATTATATATATCTCCCTGCATAATTCACCAGTTGGGCAGGCAGGGTAGTGGGGAGATATTTATAGATACTAGAAATGTCACCAGGGTGCTCATTCTTCATCCTTTGAAAATCATCACAGGGAAGAGTTGGCTGCAAAATGCTACAAGAGGACGGTGAATAATTTGACGCTTTAGGGGGTGGGAAAAAAATCTGACAGGAGTGAGATTTTTCCAGCCATATCTGCCCAAACCAGGCAATTAAATCCAGCTGGACAGGCCTTTCATTAGGAGTGATTCATTAATCGAAGGTCAGTGTTTTCTGTCCATGAGCTCTTGGAGACAGCTGCCCACTTGGCCCTGCCATGTGCTCCTTCCTCTGCTCTCCTGGGCTGGGGTGGAGGGTCCCAGCTCAGGAAGGAGCTGGAGCTGCTGCAGAGAGCCCAGAGGAGGCTCCAGGATGAGCAGAGGGATGGAGCAGCTCTGCTGGGAGGAAAGGCTGGGATTGCTCAGCCTGGAGAGGAGAAGCTTTGGGGTGACCTCATTGTGACCTTCCAGGACCTGAAGGAGCTGCAGGAAAGATGGGGAGAGACTCTTTACAAGGGATGGAGGGACAGGACACAGGGAATGGATTCAGACTGACACAGGGCAGGGTTAGGTAGGATTTTGGGCAGGAATTGTTCCCTGTGAGAGTGGGCAGGCCCTGGCACAGGGTGCCCAGAGAAGCTGTGGCTGCCCCTGGATCCCTGGCAGTGCCCAAGGCCAGGTTGGACACTGGGGTTTGGAGCAGCCTGGGACAGTGGGAGCTGTCCCTGCCCATGGCAGGGGGTGGAAGGAATTGATCTTTAATGTCCCTCCCAACCCAAACCATCCTGAGATTCTGTGATTTTCAGGCAGTTTGACAACAGGGAACCTGTGGCTGCTCACTTGACATAAAGCTGGAGACCCTGGGAAGTGACTTTGCCATCACTGGAACGAGTCTCACCAGGCCCAGCTCTGCCCTACAGCCCCTCCATCCCAACCCCAGTCCTTCACCACCTTCACCACTGAGCTCCCCAGTCCTGCTGAACCCCAACCCTTCCCTCACCCCCTCCCCAGCACTGGCCCAGCTGAGCAAACAAGGTTTGGAACAATCAGGATGGTGTTTCTGGGTGCCCAGAGCATCCCAGCCTGGCTCTCAGCCTTTCCCTGAATCCACAGTGCTGCTTTGGGCCTGACTCCTCTAAAGGTCTCTGGTCAATTGGTTAACTCCAGATTGGTGACATTTCCCAAAGAGATGAAAGCCAGAGAAGGAAAATTGTGCTATTGAACACTTAATGTCAGGTAGAATTGACTGAACTCTCCCAGGGCAGAGAAATGGCTTTTCCACAGCCCAGCAATGTTGTACCTGCTGCAAATTATAATTGGCAGAGGAGCACAGTTCAATGTAGGGTCTTCACAAATGCTTTGTAGTGGTGTCCCATATTTTGGGGTTAAGCAGCTCCATTTTACTGCAACTGTTGCTCACAGAGCAAAGGAAAACGAGGAGTAGGCACATAAAGGAGAGCCTGGTGGCAGGGCAGGAGATTGGGGCAAATTAATTGCAGCTATTCCTGGGCACTGGCAATGCCCAGGGGTGAAAATTCTGCCTGTGCCACTGCTCAAGTGTTTACAGCACAAAAGTAACATATCAGCAAGATGCATCCCTTTTATAACGTGGTGGCATTAATACATTTAATTAGCAATGGCTTATTAGATTCATGTCTGTTATTATGCATTGTTTTTTAAATGACTGTAATTGCCCAAACAAATCTACAAATGTATTTACCTTGCTCGTGGCTGTGAGCCTCATTTAAAAAGCTTTTAGGCTGTACCAGACGTTCATGGAGTTACAAGCAGCCCCTGTAATTGGAGTGCTGGTGTTCCTGATAGTGCAGAGGGTGGTTTGAGGCTGGAAACACCTTGTCCCAAGGCCTTGAAACCCACTTATGTGTGCAAACTTTTGGGTTCACTTCTAGGAAAGTCCTGAAACATTAATTTTGATTAGTGCCAGAAGCCACGAGGCAAAACCTTCAGCTTGAATTTGGTATTTTGGTTCAATATTTCTGAGATATCCACTCAGAACTGGGAGGAGGAGGGAGCTGGCAGCTGTGACAGCCCCAGAGCCTGAACCCCTCTGGGTCCTGGGAAGGGTTGGTTCAGTGCTCCAGCCTCACTGTGGAAGATGCTGCCTTGGAAAAACAGAATATTTGTAGTGTGGGAGGTTTGATGAGAGCCACACCAGGAAAAGTGGCTCATGGACATGAGAAAAGTTTTGTCCAGGTCAGCAGCCCTGGCACATTCAGGGCATTTTGCTTGATATTCACACAGAACCACAGAAATACAGAATTCCTGAGGCTGGGAAAGATCTCAAAGACCATCGAGCCCAAGCTGTGACTGATCCCCACCTTGTCCCCAGCCCAGAGCTCTGAGTGCCACATCCAGGTGTTCTCTGGGCACCTCCAGGGATGGGCACTCCAAACCTCCCTGGGCAGCCCCTGCCAAGGCCTGAGCACCCTTTCCATGGGGAAATTCCTGCTGCTGTCCACCCTGAGCCTCCCCTGGCCCAGCCTGAGGTCCCATCCTCACTCTGTCCTGAGGTTTTTTCTGTCCCAGCCGTGTCACCCTCCCTGCTCCCCCCCGGACCCAGAGAAATCAGGGCTGCCCTGGGCACAGGGAGGGGCTGAGGAGGAAGAGCCTCCCCATGCACAGCTCAGCTGCTGGAGGAGCTGGGGACCCCTGAGGCTCAGGGATGTGATGGGTCCAGGCTCATTTTTGGGGAGGAACCCAGGGCATTCCCTCTGTGCCTTCCTTTACCAGCTCTGTGGCTTTGGGATAAGCAGCCTGAGGCTGCTTTGGATCCATTCAAAGGTTTATCTCATAGAATCAGAGAATTATTAGAGTGGAAAAAAAACCTCTGAGATCATCAAATCCAACCTGAGTCTGGATCACACCGAGAGCTTGAGGTCTTTCAACTATTCACCAATAAATGAGCTTCTTGTTGAGGTTTTCCTTCCATTTCTTACCAAAATTTTCAGGCTCCAGCCCCTCTCCTGCCACTCCTACCCCCTAATGTCACACTGTGCTCTTCCCTGTGAGATCCACCCTTGCAGGGAGCATTTCCCACTGCTGGTTGCATAAATCAGAGGGAGAGGAGAGGAGCTGGCACAGCACCAGGGCCAGGAGACGTGCTGGGGGCCACAAGCTGAGAGCTGAGAGCCTCATGAGACCAGCCCTCACTTCCCAGCACAAAAAGGCAGCACACAGGGCATGAGAGAATGAGGATGTGGATCTGATTGCAGTGGAGAAAGATGTCAGCCCTGGAAATTAATTATCTGCTCTTCAAAAGGACCAAGTTCCCCAAGTTAATGATAATTAGGAGGAGAAAATTGTAGAGGGGGAAACGAAAATGAACAAAAGTGAAACGTTCTCTAAAGGAAGGTATTGGGGAGTAGAAAAGCCACAAGCAGAGAGGTAGTTCTGACTAAGGGCCTGGAGGGTGGATGGTGATAGCAACTGCAAATGAAATTGAATAGAGAACAACTGCAAAGGGAGAAAAAAATAATTTTTCACAAAGCAGAGCTGCAAGATGTGGGAAATTGCTAAGGGAAGCTGAAAACACTGAGAGAGAACCTGTTAGAGGCAAAATTCCAGTCCTGGAATTCCTTCCCAGTGGGTCAGGTCCCACCATGGCATGTGCTCAGCTCCAAGCCCTGCTTTGGACAGATGGACACCAGAGTCTGCTGCTTCTGAGGCAAACTCTGCATGTTGGGAGGTGTTTACCTCTGTTCCCTAAAGCAGGGGAACGAGTCCCTCCCTCTGGAGCCAGACAAGGGTGTTGGCAGCTCCTGGGCTCGATGCTGGTGTGCCCATCCATGGCTCCCAGACTGCTGCCCTTGAACTGCTGGGAATTTCCAAAGCCCTCAAATGGAAAGGCCACGTGGGATGGCCAAATTGGATGAGGAGAACATGAATGAAAGGCCACGTGGAATCCCTTTAATGCTGGATTAAAGGCCAGCAAGGCAGAATTTGAGGCTTTGTAGGACTTGGGTCTTGTCAGACAAACAAAAGATGCAATTCCAGGTTGGGCTGACAAAGATAACTGCACAATGGGCTCAGTCCAGGGGAGGCATTTCATTTACTAATGCATCATATGCTAATTATAAATAAAATATATAAAACTAGAAAGGAAATAAGACTTTCCTTTGGGCAGTGCAGAGGGAGTGGGTGGGGATGGCTGCCTGGCAGGTGTTGGGGGAAGGACTCAGTCAGGGCTGGTGGCTTCCTCTGCCATGGAAGGGGATCTGACTGGTGCTGCCAGCACATCTGCCTGGCAGAGCTGGGCAAAGGTGTCCAGAGCTCAGCAGTGAGCTGGAAACAGCTCTTTTTTTTTGATGGGATTCCTGAGAGCCCAACCCTGCTCAGGGCTGCTGTGCCACCCCCGTGTTAACTCATGGCTCAGAGCACAGCTGAGAGCTCCCCATCTCTCAAGGAGAGCTGAGAGATTGTCTTTGCTCCTTGTCTTTGAGATAAGCCATCACCACAGGGCGATTTCCAGAGTCCCACCCCACCCAGAGACACAGCCCATGGGGGCTGTGAGTGCTTCCCTCAGTGCTCTGCCCCTCTGCTGAAGCCCCAGGGCGAATCCACCCCTCAGGGAAGCTGCTTTGGGGCTAATTAGAGGAACCAGTGGTGGTTCCACTCAGAGATCACAGAGAAGCCAGCATGGCCTGGTGTTCAGCAAGCCCAGCTGGCAGCTTTGCCTGCCCACAGGTCCCTTTTTGCATCATCCAGGCCACCTTCCTCATCTGTCCCCTCCTGGGAGTCATTTGTCCCCAGGCTGTTGGGTGGAGGAACATCTGGGCTGAGGCAGGGCCAGCTTTGCTGCTGGGCTGGTGGCACAGCAGGGACAGGGACCTGTGGCACATGACAGAGTGTCCAGAGCCAAGGGTCAGAGCCTCACTGCCCAGTGTGGGGGGAGCAACCAGCAAATGAATGAGAGATTTGACTGCCAGGCTGGGATCTCCTCAGCTCCAGGTGACCTCTGCATCTGGGAGCAGTGCCAGCAGGCAGCAGGATGGAGTAACTGATGCAGATGGCAATAAAACACCTCTATTAACGCTGGCAAAGGGTGAGAGTGGAGAAATGCTTTGTCAGGAGCCATCTCTTTGCCCTCCATGTGCAGGCAGTGCATTGTGTGGTTTGAAGTTAGGCTGTGTCTAAGGAACAGGCTGAGATTGCTGGCAGTGCATTGTGTGGTTTGAAGTTAGGCTGTGTCTAAGGAACAGGCTGAGATTGCTGTCAGTGAGGGCTTCCCCCAGCCTGGCCATCACCTCTGCTGTTCCATCCACCTTGTGATCAGCTGATCACAGCATGACAACCACAAGGGTTCCTCCAAAAATTCCTCGTGGTCTCATCCTCAAACCCCATTCTGAGCCCTTCCAGCTCCCCATTGTGTTATACAGAGTGCATGCATAAGAAATATTCATAATTATTTAAATAATGCATGATCTCGAAGACATCATGGCAACCAAAAGGGCTGCACTGGGAAATCAAGAAGCATCCGGTTCTTCCCTGGAAAAGAGAACAGCCTGAGGCATTCCACTGCCCACATCCATCTTCAAACAAGCCAGCAAGCAAATGCTTTCAGTCTTGCTGGAAAATTGTTCTGTTGGCAAAACCTGCAGCAGAAGGACCTGGATTTCAGGGAGGTGGATCAGCAAGACATGAGGAAAAGGGCAGCCCACAGAGAGATCTCCCAGAGGCCCATCTGGGCTGGGAAGGAGCAGGATTTGTGCTGGCTGGCAGCTCCAGAGGAAGGCCCTGCTCACTGGGAGGAGCAGAGCTGCCAGGAAATGGGTGCAGAGACCACATGCAAAGCCCTAGAGAGGATTTTGGTGCTTCCCCAGCTCGTTGCTGCCCGAACACTTGGTTACCCAATATTTTAGATTCCACAGAAAATCAGCCTCCCCTTGGAAAGAGTGGCCAGAACAAGGTGTGAGGGACTCCTGGGGCACGTGGGGTCAGCTGGAGTTGAAGCACAAACATCTCTCTCTGCAAGACCTTTTGGGGAGCTAAGGATGCTCTGGCAGTGCTCTGGGATTGCTCCAGAGAGCAGAGCAGTGGGTGAAACCGTGCTGGGCCAAGGACACAACTTGTACAAAAGAGACACCTTTAAATAATGAGGAGTGGGAGGGTTCATTAGTTCTATGGGTGCTTGTTCCTGCATCATCCTTCCCAGGAAAGATCTGCATGATTTTTCCCACTCTGAATATGCCTGGCTTCAGCTCCCAGCCCCTTCTCCTGTTGCTTTCCCCAGTTTATTGAGGAGCTTTTCAGAACTTGGTGTTTTTCCACATTAAGCCTCTCAGTGTTGTGAGCACATTGTCTTTCAAGTGTCTCCTCAATTAGCTAAACAGGTTGAGGTTTTAAATCCTTCACTTCAAAGTGTTCCCTTCCACCCTCAAATCATTTTTATGGCTCTTTTTTTGCACTCGCTCCCTTTTCATCATCCCTCTAATGTGTGTGGATGGCCTCAGCTCAGCATCCCCAGGGGCTGCAGTCACCTGCCTGCCCTGGGCCTCTCCTCTGCTGGAGCCCCTCAGAGCAGTGTTGGCTTCCTTGCTGCTCAGTCACCTTGAGCTCCTGCTCACACTGAGGGGCTGCTCTGACCCCCAAATCCAGGCCAGGGCTGGCACTTTGGAGATCAGCTTTGGTCAGGGCAGCATCAGCTGCAAAGCCCTGCCAGACCTCTCTGCGAGAGCACCAGGGAGCACGGCTGAGCCTGGGGAAACCCTGTGAGATCTCATTTGGATCTTGCCCGTGCCCAGCACCTCGAGGAGCAGTGCTCTGGGTTTGCTCTGTGTGCTGTCACCCCCCTGCTTTGCAGAGCAGCTGTCCCACAGCTGATCCCTGATCAGGGTGAGCTGGAGCAGAGGGCAGCCAGAAGGAGAGGAATAAAGCAGGGATTTATTTATTGCAAGGCCTCCCAAGGCCCCACCCTGGCAATGGCAGAGCCCGGCTGCAGCCCCTGCCAGGATGGGCCTCAGCATGGACACAGAAAAGGGGCTTTGCCCACGGGGTTCCACACTTTGATCAGTTCTGTTCCATTTGCAGCTTGAGCTGAACTGTCCAGTGAATCACTTGGAATGATGCAGTTCCACCCTCCTTGCTTGGCCTCCTCTTTTTGACGTTGTTTGTGCTTTTGGGGCTGAGGTTGGGAAGGATTGTCCTTGAATCTTGGGCTGGAGAGAATTGTTGTGTCTGAGTGCCCTGGGAAGGGAACTCAGGAACACTGAATATGGAGCTGAGAGCTGCACACTAAAGCAGAACAGGAAAAACCCTTCAAACTTAAGGCATCACAGCTCCCCAGGGTTGTCACTGCCATCCTCAGTGGGGCTGAGCGTGGGGCAGAGCTGTCCCCACCCCCAGAGCACCCTCCAGGCTTCTGCAGGAGGACACAACCCCCAAACAGCCCTGGCAGAGCCCCCTGCAAACCCCCACAGAGAGCTCCTGCTCCCAGCAGGGCTGTGCTCAGCTCGGCCCTGGCTGCTGTGCTGCAGGGGCAGGAATGGGGCAGAGCATGAGGGACAGCCTGTACAATCCTTTCCCGGCCTGGCTTTTCCAGGTCGATTGACTGGACACTCCCTGGGCAGGGATGTGGTCCTGCAAGCAGAGCAGAGTGGGAGGGAAGCAGGCTGGAAGAAGGACAGAAAGCTTTCCCATGGTTTTGTCCTCCCTTGGGTATCACTGTGCCCTTCCCCACTCAAATATTTCACATGGGATGATGAATTTCCTTTTGAAAAGAGCCTCATAGCAGTTGGACTTTGGAAAGTTGATTCACAGCTTGGGACAAATTACCCAGAAGAAAAACCTGGCTTTCACCCACTCCATCTGGGGAGAACTGCAGCTGTGCCTGGTCCAGCTGTGCCCAGGTGTGCCTGGGCTTGGGAATGTGCCCTGTCCATGTCAGCTCCAGCCCGAGCTTCCAGGGCTGATCTGGCAATTCCCACAGCATCAGCACAGCCTGAGTATCCCCTGCCAAAATCCCACAGCAGCTGGTTTTGGGCTACTCTGTTCCAAACAGCCCTTCTGTGAGGGCAGTGCCTACTCTGAGACCCAGCAAACTGTCCCACACCTGTGGCTGATGGAAGATGCAGCCACCATGTCCCGTGTTCAGGCTTGGGGGCACATCTGGATGTGGGGGCACATCTGGATGGGGTGTCTGAGTGGGTTTTTTTAGTGTTTTTCTTTGGTTACAAAGCAAGGAGGTGGCTGCCAGCTGAGACAATGAGAAATTGTCCTGTTTTACATGGAGAGCCTTTAGATTCCAGCACGGAAAGCCTTTGAATTCCAATGCACCAGAGCCCAGACAGTGAATAATAGGCTCTTCAACAGGTGCTAGCTTGAATTTACCTTGGGAAAAATACGTGCAGAGGAAGCCAATTAATCAGATAATGCAACATTTGACTAAATCCGTTTCTTGAACTCTTTGATCTCTTCAATCAGCTGCTACCAGGCTGCCTTGGAAAAAGACCTTCTAACATAACAGGGGTGGGTGAAAACCATGAATTAGCAGTCCCAGTGCTCAGAGCTGGGCCAGGAAGGGGGGCAGCAGGTCAGACACAGCCTGGCCTGGCTGGGGGAGATGGAGAGATTGCTGCTGCTGGAGGCTCTCCCTCTCCACCCACAGCAAGGATGTGCTGTTTCCCTGCCACCAGGCTTGGGCACAAAGGTGGCACGGGGTTGGTTGTGCTCTGGAAAGCAGCCCAGCCTGGAGGGACAGGCAGAGCTGGTGGGTGATGACCTCGCTGCAGTGCACTGACTCCAGCAGGTGAACACCTTGAGGGGGCTGTGCTGGTGCAGGGGATTAAACCAAAATCCAAGCCAGATTCTCCTGGTGGTAAAGTTTGCCCCTCACAGTTGGATGATTCTATTTAAAGCCAGCTCTGCATGTTCCCAGGCCAACCTCCCTCAAACATGGGCAGAGCAGGGAGACCATCCCATTCCCATCCCATTCCCATCCCATTCTCACCCCCTATTCCCATCCCATTCCCATCCCATTCCCATCCCATCCCATCCCATCCCATCCCATCCCATCCCATCCCATCCCATCCTCATCCCCACCCCCTATTCCCATCCCATCCTGATTTACCCACTCCACCCTTGGAGACTCTGCTCAAAGCAGCTCTCCAGCCCCGTGGAGGGGATGTTTCTGTGCAAACACAGCCTCTAAGAAACCCTGGCTAAATGCCTCTTTATTTTGCTCACAGCAGGCAGTGCAATTTGTCTCTAATGAGCACTAACACGCTCTCTGCTATCACTCAGAGCAATCATTCTGGACTCAGTTTCTTTCTGTGCTGCTTTGCCTGCATTGAGCTCTGGTGGTGTCAGGGCAGGCAGGGCTGGGGCAGGTGTGGGATCCTGGCATTCCTGAATGCAGAGATTCTCCTCCATATGCTTCCCAAACTTCACTCAGTGACAGTTTTCAGGAAAGATTCTGCATCAAACTGAAAAACTGAGAGCTGAGGTGTGAAGATGAAGCTGGGACTGCACTCAAGGAGTGTTTATTAAAAAGAATGAAGCTGATTTCCTGTGATTGCACATAGCTCCAAAACATTTTGTGAACACCAGCACGGGAGCAGAGGTGCAGCCAGAGGATCCATCCCCGACTGCAGGTCACATTTGTTGTGGCCCCATCTCATTCACTGCACGACAAAAGCTCCTCCAGGGCAGCCCTGGGCCGGCTGCTGAAGGGATTCTGCTGCCTGTGGAGCCCTACCCCAAATCCAGGAGCAGTGTTGGGCATGGAGAAGGGAAAAGCTGCTGGCTGATGTTGGGGGTGGGTCATGGGCAGGATGCTGCCTGGGAGTTCAGCTCCACGCTCTGACTGGACATTCACACACAAAAGTTGGTGTTGACTGAGCCCCATTCTCTGCTGAAGGTGATTTCCAGCAAATCTCCAAATTCAGAGCTGGAGCTGAGGCTTTTCCTGTAAGCCCAAAGGTGCTGTGTGATGGTAAATCTTATAAAAATCTGTTCCTTTCATAAACCCAGCCCTCAGAAATCACCAACACGTTTTCTCTTGGCCCCTCAAAGAGCCTCAGCTCTTTGTGCAATGAGGATAACAGGGACCCTTCAGCTGGGTGTCTGGAGACAAACTCTGCACAGCCTCATCCCTGCTGCTGATGAATGGCACAGAAAAGGCCTCTGGAAATGAGTCATCCCCAAAATGTGGACAGCTGAAAAGGCACCCTCCCCTGGGACCAGGGCTGGGAATTTGTCTCTCATCTGCTGTGAACAGCAGGCTGGTCAGCGAGGGAGGGCAACAATGGATGGGGTTTGCTCCCCCAGAGAGCCCCCAGTCCCTGGCGGACAGGGACAGGGACAGGGACAGGGACAGGGACGGGGACAGGGACTCAGGCCTGGCCATGGAGCTGAGCTGGAGGGAGAAGGAATCAGGGTTCTCATTCTCAGGGCTTCAGACACAGGAGCATCAGCCCAGGAACCTCAAGCCAGGAGGTACAAGCCCCACCATGTGAGCTAAAAGGGGGCCCCAGCAGCATTGTGGGGTTCCAGGAGGTGCCTCTGCCCCACAGACACAGCAGTGCACTCAGAGGGGACACAGGGACAGCTCAGCACCAGGGTCACAGGGACTGCACCCAACAGAGGTGCAGGGGACAGAGGCTGGACACGAGCCCAGGTGTGCCCAGGTGGGCAAGAGGACAAGGAGAGCTGGGCTGTGCCAGCTCTGGGGTGGCAGCAGGGCCAGGGCAGTGCCTGTCCCTGTGCTGGCACTGCTGGGGCAGCTCCAGTGCTGGGGACAGCTCTGGGACACTCAGGACAAGAGGGACACTGAGGGGCTGGAGCGTGTCCAGGGAAGGGAACGGAGCTGGGGAAGGGTCTGGAGCCCCAGGAGAGGCTGAGGGAGCTGGGAAAGGGGCTCAGCCTGCAGAAAAGGGGGATCAGGGGGGATCCTGTGGCTCTGCACAGCTCCCTGCCAGGAGGGGCAGTGAGGGGGCGTCAGGCTCTGCTCTCAGGAATGAGGTGATAGAATGAGAGGAAAGGTCCCAAGCTGCATTAGGTTTAGGTTGGATAATTGGAAGAAATTCCTCACGGAATGAGTGGTCAGCTCCTGAGCTTTGTTTTGATCATTGCAGGCACTGCCACACAACCCTGCACTGTCCCTGGGCAGATCCAGCTCCTGAGGAGCTCTGAGGCAGCAGCGTGACCCCAAATCATCTGAAACCCCCTGAGCCAACCCTCAGCTGATTTCTGACCTGACCTAGTCTTGTGCCAAGCAAGGAGAGGCAGCAAGATGAGCAGAGGTACCTTCCTGGCTGTGTTTGGGTGACAGGGACACACTGCAGGTCACCCGTGAGGTTTGTCCCCTGCCCTCCCCTCAGCCCCTGTCCCACAGCAGCCCCGTGGTCACTGCAGAGCTGAAGCTCTTTTGGCAGCAGCCCTGAAGTTCAGATTAAAATAAACAACAAAGTGCTTCCCGAAGCTGGAGGCAGAGCAGAAGAGCTGCTACCTGGCATTTGGACAGGGAAAGAGGATGGGGAGCTGCATCGTATTCCCAGTGTGCTCCTGACTCACTCTGTGCCTGGGGTGAGTCACTTCCCAAAGTCTCTCCTTCCAATGCCCTCTCTGCTCTGCAGGGAATGGGAGAGCTCCTGAAAGCTCTTCCAAGCCCCATTCATTATTAAATGCCTTTAAGTGTGTGACTGCAGGGGGAAAAAACACCTTGTGGGCACAGATCTCTCCTCTGTGGGCAGAAAACACTCCCAGGTTTGAAGGGAGCTTCAGGCCACAGAAGGACTGGCTGAGCTGTAGGTTCTGACTGTGAAAACAGCTGAGAGAAAGGTGGATTCCTGTTCAGAGGATTCTGTGGCAATCAGGCAGTGTTGGCAGCCATCCAGCATTTATTGAATGGGACACATCCCCAGTTCTGTGTCTCCTTGACAGTTTTTTTCCATGGCAGTGGATCTGGCCCCAGCTTCCAGCAGCTGCTCCTTGAGCCTGGATTAAAGAGCTGTTTAATACCCTACATTTTTCACCCCCTGAATGTGCTTGTCTGCAGTGACCCTGCCACCTCAGCATCTCCCTTTGAAGTAAAGTGCTGAGCTTTGTAAAAACCTCACTGAAAAGCATATTCCTAACTCAGTTTTGAGCTGGAATGCTTTTCCACTCGGACATCCACGTCCACCCCAGCAGCCCTGATCGGGTTCCTGCAGGTCTGAGAGAACTGGTGGGTTTGTTTCCTGTTCTGCTTTAGTGTGCAGCTCTCAGCTCCATATTCAGTGTCACTGAGTTCCCTTCCCAGGGCAGTCAGACACAACAATTCTCTCCAGCCCAACATTCAAGGACAATCCTTCCCAACCTCAGCCCCAAAAGCACAAACAACGTCAAAAAGAGGAGGCCAAGCAAGGAGGGTGGAACTGCATCATTCCAAGTGATTCACTGGACAGTTCACCTCAAGCTGCAAATGGAGCAGAACTGATCAAAGTGTGAAACCCCGTGGGCAAAGCCCCTTTTCTGTGTCCATGCTGAGGCCCATCCTGGCAGGGGCTGCAGCCGGGCTCTGCCATTGCCAGGGTGGGGCCTTGGGAGGCCCTGCAAGAAATAAATCCCTGCTTTACTCCTCTCCTTCTGCCTGCCCTCTGCTCCAGCTCACACTGATCAAACATCATTGGGACACCTCCTCTTCAAAGGACCCAGCCCACCCCTGGCTCAGAATTTCCCTCTTTTGTGTGCTCCACTGCCAAGGGCAAAAGCAAAACCCCTGTGGAAGCCCCACCAGCGTGGGACATTCCACGAATTCCTTGTAATTGAAGGATTTCTAGCTGGATTATGGAGGCAAACTTAAGGAAGGGCAACTTTAAAATAAAATCTTCTAGGCTTGCGAGACAAAGTTTTACAGCGAATGGTAATGTCTGTCTGCTCCCCCTGATTTTTCCTGGCAAGATGATGAAATGCAGTAAATAAATACATAAAAATAATGACTCTTCCAGACCTTGCAGCATTCATTTTAATAGATGCTATTTAACTACACACAGAATCACAGATATCTACCTTTCAAACGCTGGTTACAAAGATTGGGAAGGCTGCCAAGAAAATGGCTTTTATTTCCCCCCAATAGATATCAAAAAGAAACAATTTATATGTTGAAATTGCCTTTATTTTTTAATCCATAAATAGTTGTTACTGACAAAAGTGGAAAAATCCTTAAGACTCTAAATTTTACTAAACTGATAATATTTTTGTTTACAGTACATACAGAATGTGCTTTTACAGGTAAGTATAACAACAAGAATAATACAGAGAAAAACAGTCAAATACTGCTCATCTTGAAGCTTTTTAATGGTTAACCAAGAGTCTGTGCAAAGTTACAGATACAAATGTACTTCCTCTTCAGTACTACTGTATAATAAACATGGAATCCATAAACTGGGCTAAAGCACAAAAATATCCACTTAACCCCTCTTAGGAAATATTGTCCCCCAAACTAAAAATATTACAGTAAGAAGTGTCTTTCTCAGAGCCAAGAAATTCTTGCTACAAAAATGTCTCAGGGGTTTGCAGGCGGGCGGGAGCGGCAGCGGAGCAGAGGGTTGGGGGGAGCAGCTCCTCCCAGCAGTGGGGTGGGATGGAGAGAGACATTCTGGGATGGAGAGAGACCTCCTGGGATGGAGAGAGACCTCCCTGGATGGAGAGAGACATCTTGGGATGGAGAGAGACCTCCCTGG
>VZTR01016834.1:132129-163891 GCA_013400775.1 Chaetops frenatus | reverse complement strand
GAGGGATGGAGTCCTCCCAGGTTTGAGAGAGACCTCCCTGGACGGAGAGAGACATCCCAGGATGGAGAGAGACCTCCTGGGATGGAGTGAGACATCTTGGGATAGAGAGAGACCTCTTGGAATGGAGGGAGACCTTCCTAGATGGAGAGAGACCTCCCTGAGATGGAGAGAGACCTCTCTGAGAGAGGGAGAGACCTCCTGGGATGGAGAGAGACCTCTTGGCATGCAGATCTCCTGGCATGGAGACCTCCCAGACACGGTGTGGCCGTGGTGGAGACCCGAGGTGCTGGGAGCAGGGATCTCTTTCAGGTTGGCACTGCTATGCTCAAAGAGCTCCATCCAGCTCTCCCACTGCCCTGGGTGAAGCACAGTCGGCTTCTCCCAGCTGGGGTTGGGGCTCAGGGAGGGCCCCTCTCACAGCTGAGAGAGCTGGTCATGATCCCTTCTCCCAGCTGCCTGTGGACACACAGCTCAGGAGTGGCTGTTCCCCAGGGAGCAGCCCCAGCACGGCCTTATTGCTAACAACGCTCGCTAGGAGCCCCTTTCTCACTCATTTCCCTTCTTTCACTCAGCTGAAATACACTTCAACACGAAATCTGCTCATGGTGAAGGTATTTCAGCAGAGCCCCTCCTTCCAGATTAAGCACTAAATCTGAAACTAAGCTAAGACAAGCTATTTCTCCATGAGCTGAAGATGGCAAACTGATCACAAACAGAACAAGGATTTCAAACACAATTAAAGTTACCCTGTGTCGTGGCGATTTTGGTGGTGGTGGTGGAAGAAGATGAGGACGTCTTGTCAGCTACCAGGAACTAAACATCTCTTACAAAAACCTGATGCCAAGCTCCTGCAGATTCCTGGTGGGAATGCTCCTGACAGAACAGAAATGTGCATGTGGGAAGCTCAGGTTCCTGGGAGCAGCTTTGCAGCCAGCCAGGCTCAGCAGACAGAAATTAAATCCAGGCCAGGGAAGGAGGGCTTACTCCTGGACAACTGTCTCTGTTTCTTCCCACCCACCCCCATCCCCAAGTAACAGAGCATCATTTAAAAAAGGAACATTAAAACATTGAAAAATATTTTTTTTCCCCTTAAAACATGATTCACTGGCATTAGAAGGCTTTTTATGACAAAGTTTCTGTTCTGTGTGGTGCTGTGTGTGGTTCATTAAAAATAGTTTCCCATGTTTCAAAGAATGATTCAACACAGTTTGGAAGCTTTGATTGGTACAGGGTCAGTCAGAACCTGTTGATTGCATTTTACAGTATGTATGTATATATATATAGATTTGTATATACACATACACAGAGAGTTGTATAAAACCCAGTGCAGCCATCCACCATGAGATGCTGCTCAGGGAATGCAAATAATTATCAGCTTGTAGGCAATAATAGAAACATTTCTACATCCCCCTCCCCCAGTCCCTGCACATGCACTCTGGGAACTGGACACTCCCCAGGTACGTGTTTGCACCTGAGGGTGGAGAAATTACAGATCAATTCTTCAGAGTATATGAGATTAATCAAGGCAGGTTATATTTTACTGTACAGAGGAATGTGGCTGCTTCCTGCTTTTCTCCTGAGTGCAGGATGTTGTGGTGACTCAGACACGAGGAGAGGGAAGCAGGAAGGTCCCAGTGCAGGGAAGAGCATCCCTTGGAGCTGCTCCCTGCCAGGACCCTGACCAGGAGGAGAGCAGTGGGAATCTGGGCAATCCCACCCTGGCACTCTCCTTCTGGGCAGAGAGAGGACTGTGGCACATCACACACCACGTGCCAGGGCAATGACAGACAAGGTTAACGAAAACACCTCGCTGCTCTGCAGTTTCTCTTGTGAGAGGGTCTCAAAGTACTTCACAGATGTTGTGGTCTGATCCCTCCATGGAACTGGAAATTCCCATTATCACCAGGTTTGGAAAATGGGGAGCTGAAGTGCTGGGGACCAGGCTGTGGGTCATGACACTCGGTCCCAGACCAAGTGTTCTTTCAGTGACAAACACTCAGAAGGAGGAATAAGGGGGAAAAGAAATGGCCTAAGGACACCTGTGTGTGCTGAAATGCCACTGCCCCATCCACCAACCCATTCCAGCACACAGAGCGAGCTGTGGGAACACATGGTGCCCAGGTGGCATCCAGGGCACAGCTCCTTCCCAAGGAAATTTGCTGAAAATTTTCTGTGGTGCTGGCAGAGTCCCTGAAGAGATTTGGCCTAAAAAGGCTCCTTGTGGGACACATCTGCTTGAAACAGTGGAGTGAGTGGAAAAAAAAGACAAGGAAATGAGGTTAAAATTTGTCTGGAAGATTGTTGTCCAGGTAGGACACGTCAGCAGAGGGCCTGTGGTATTTGTTAGCCAGAACAGGAGAAGACACAGAGATCAGATGGCCCAGGCACAGCTCAGCATCAGCATGGGCTACTCAAACATCAAATTTCCAAATTTGCATCTGGTCCAGCAAATTCTTAGTTCACAAATGGAACATTTAGATGAGGACTAGAGCTTGAGACACACAGCTATGGACATGGGAAGAGTGTTCACCTCCCCACAGCCTCCCACTGTCACCTCTTCTCCAGCTCTGCCACCACAGCTCCTGGGCACTCTACAGAGGACCCTGCTCTCCCACAGTGTTCAGATCTCCCTGGCTTTGCCTGGGCCACGAGAGAATGAAAGAGCCCCAGAACCTCAGCAGGGGCTGCCTCCCCATCCATTTCTCTTCTCTTCACAAGAGTCCCACACTCCAGCCTGCAGGAAGGTCAGCAAGGGCAATGTTTTCACTGGGATTGTCTTCTGGGAGGAAATATCCAGGGGCTGAGCCGAGGAGCTTGGAGGTAGTCAGGGGAGAGTAGTGTCCATCAGGGGAGGGGGCAGGAGATGAGGTGTGAGCCTGTTCTCTCTCATCCCTCCCATGCCATGGACTGCCACCCTGATCCACAGACAGTTCTGGTTGTTGCCCAGAGTGATTTAGCCCAAGGCTGCAGGTTCTGACCCTGGAGGCTCTTATTTGTTTACTCCTTCCCAGCTCAGTTTCCGTCAAACAAAGCCCCAGTAACCTCTCCCTGCTGGAGTCTTTCTCATCACAGTCTCCATCAGATGGGGCAGGATAAAGCTCTGGAAATAGGACCAGCTCCAGGACAGTCTGGGGAAGAGAAAGACCACCTGGACACCCCACTGAGGCCTACCTGTAAGTCCCACTGGGGTAAGGACACAGGCTCCTCCTGCCTACCCTGCACCAGAAAAACCTGGTGCTGCACCAAAGCCTCCACAGGAGACTCACACCCCACGATCTTTGTTTGCTACAGGACCTGACACCTTGGCTGGGAATGTCATTAAGGCCAGGAGGTGGGAGGTATTTGAGGGGAGGGAGGAGGGCAGAGCAAAGCTCAGTGAAGCCTGATGAAGAGCCATGTAGGAAAAGAGTCCATGTGGGAACATGGGACATGAAGAGAAGTGCTCAGAGCCTGAAGTCACTCATCATCCCACCCGGAGGAGGGAGCGTTTCTGCCTGGCCCCACCAGGTGTGTGTGTGTGTGTGTGCTGGGGCCTCGAGGGCATGCCAGGGACAGTGTCCAGCACCCACAGCTCCAACACCAGGTCTGGCTGGCCTTCAAACCCTCTGAGACCCTTTCCTGGCCACAGAAGTGTGTTCTGGTGGGAATCGGTTCTACAGAATTTGGTAGGAACTCAAATCAAAAGGAAAAAAAACAAAAAAGGAAAAAAAAAAATCAAACCCATGTCTAACAAAAAAAAAAAAAGAAACCAGAGCAAAGCCCAATCTGTCTGGAAAGCCAAAGGTCAAACCCTCACAAATTCTGGACCCACGAGTCTATCTTTTAAAGATTTTACAAATATACAGTATCTAATTAGCATTATATCAGATATACAACATGCCCATTAATTATAATTATGCTGGCTATATAATTTATATGCATGAAATGTAACTGTCTTCATGGTTAGGATTGGGACTCGGTGGAATTGGAATTTGGAAGGTTTTCTTGGGAGGCCATTGCAGGGAGAGAAAACCACAGAAAGTTACCGACCTGCTTTTCGGTAAACAGACACCCTCAGCTTTGTGCCTCTGCTGAGGGCTGGAAAAAGATTTGCTACATATGGAGTTCTAGGCTGTCAATGGGAGGAGAAAACGTTCAGAAACAGGGGAACTGGGCCATGGAAAACACTGTCAGGAAAAGAAACTTCTGGGGAGAAATCCAGGCTGGGTGACAGGGGTGGCAGCCTTGCCTGGTGGGGGTCTCAGTGGGGTCAGGACCTCCCCCAGCACAGGTCAGCAGAGTGGAGCTGAACAGGTTCTGGTGCTTCAGGTTCAGCAGTGGCAAGAAGCTGGAGGAAGAGAAACCCCTCTTCCCCCTTCCTATTTACATGTTGGAGACACCAAGATACTAGAATGTGTGGAGAAAAGGGTCTAACAAGCATTTCAGCATATTTGTGCTTATTGAACACATCAACCCCACTACTTCCTACACTGAGAGAGCAGGCGATTTGTAGGCACTAGTATGTTTTTATCTTATGAGTATATTTAGTATAAACTAAAACTTTGTTTCTCAGCCAGGCTATTCTTGTCCCTAGATCTGCCAGTCCCGTAGGGAAAGTCTGCCCTTGAACTTGCTCCAAGGGTGACAAGGAACAGATGTGTGGGTGCTGACAGGTGGCGGCCCCAGCAGCCAGATCTTCCCTACTTGCTACAGAAAGGCCAAACATGAGGGCCAAGAATGAGACCCTTTCCTGCCAGGATGGGGGCGGGGGGCTGCATTTCCTCCCTCCTGCCTCAGGCTGCTTCTCCTTGGAGCAACTGAAAAGTCCTGAATTCATGGAAACTACGGGATGATGCAGGTGAGCCCTTGGAAGGAGCCATCGATTACTATGGCTTTCTTTGACAGAAACTGATGCACACCAGGAAATTCCCTCTGCCATCCCTCGCTAGTGTCTGACTGCTGCTTCAGTTCCTCCTGTGTCACTGATGAAGGGGTGGCTTTAAAAACGAACGCGGGTGGGACTGCCAGAGAAGTCTTTGCAGACACTGAGTTAGTAGAGGTTACCTTGGCCTGTAAGGCCACTGCAGAACGGGGTGCTGTGGCCACCCCAGTCCTTAAGGAGTATCTACAAAGCACTGGGTGGTGTCACACAGTCACCTCTGTTTTGCT
Source organism: Chaetops frenatus (assembly GCA_013400775.1). Classification (NCBI taxonomy): domain Eukaryota; kingdom Metazoa; phylum Chordata; class Aves; order Passeriformes; family Picathartidae; genus Chaetops; species Chaetops frenatus. Next base: position 158,743 of record VZTR01016834.1, on the reverse strand, counting down.
GGCGGTGCGGTAGTGGTGGTGGTGGCCGGGGATGTAGTGCAGCTGTTCCACCGTGTTGTGCCGGCGCGAGGCGAACGCTTGGCGCTTGGCCGAGGTCGGGTTCATACCCAAGGTATTGTACAAGTTATTTGAGGCACTGGGATGGGGGTGCATTTTTGACATCCTGTAGCGATCCAACACCGGCGTGGACACAAAGACATCCGTGTGTGACAATGCCCTGGACATGGACTGCTCGGGGTAGGCCGAGCGCTCCGGGGACAGCAGCGGGTCCTGGGAGTGCAGGCGCTCCGCTGACAGCAGCTGCTCGTCCGAGAGGATCCGTTCGTAGGACATGCTGAACTCCTCGGGCATGATCCTCTCCGGGGACAGCACTCTGTCCTGGGACATGGCCCTGATGGGGCGGCGGGGCCTGTCCCGGTGGTTGCTCTGCTGGGACATTTTGATGACGTTGATGGGAAGCGTGCCCCGGGCCGCCAGGTCGGGCAGGTGTCTCCTCCTCATGTAGTACTCGTCAGCCTCTTTGTCAGCTGTGGGGAGGGAAAGGGAGAGGTTAGAAATGTCAGAGCTCTGTCCCCAGGGCAGCCCTGGAGCCGCCTCCTGCTGACACCAGAGGGACCTTCTGCCCTGTGTGGGGGGTGCCACCAAGGGCTTGTGGCAGGCAGAGGAGTGTGAAGTGCACGGGGACACTGCAAGTCCCTGGGCAATGCATCCCGCTCTCCTGCACCACAGGACAACCAGAGTCCATGTGCTGTGGAGGCCAGACCACACAATTTACATGAGAGGTGAATTATGGAGAAATTCCCAAAAGTCACCTTTGCAGGAAAGAGCAGGGCAGGTGACACAAGCTGGCTAGGTCCCTGTTTGAGGACATGGACCTCTCACCTCTGGCCTCAGACGTGGGTATTCCCATGAGTGACCTCTTCATTTTAATTACCATATTTAATATTTGTAAATATGATCACAAAGCAGGCTTGGTGGTCATGGGATGGTCTCTGAATCACTGAATCTCCTGCCTAAGGTTTTATTTCCCATTTTTTCAATCAACCTTGGTTGATAATTTAGAATTTATCCCATGGAACATTTCTTGCTCAGTTTGCTGCTCCTACATCTTAAATGATCTCTCTGTTGCTCTGAAGTGCAGCATACACCCCCCACACACTCACCCTCCTTATTTTTGGCTCTGAGAGAAAAACTCTGCAGTCTCAGAGAATATGTTGGCTGCTGCAGCTGGATCGTGATAGATCACTGGAATCCTACAGCAGCTGCAATGACCTGATTCAACCAGCTTGTGACTTGAAGAAGCAACTCCACAGTTGTTTCAGATTTTTTAAGAAAGCAGCATCAGAAACACAAAAGCTTTCTGTTTGACCATTTGATGCTCATATGCTGTGAACTGGGGAACTGGGATCACTCACCTGGAAGGAGGCTTGGCAGTCCTTGGGCAACCTGAGGTACCCTGAGGTGCCTGTGGCTGCAAAGCCCAGAACCACCAAAATTCCCCAAAATTCCACTGTCACAAGTGGGAGAGCACAGCTCTGGCCTCCATGGGTCAGGGGATGGAGTAACCTCTGGCCATCCCTTTGAGCCTTCTCCCTCATTTCTCTGTCTGAGATGTTCTCCTGATGTGTCCAAAAGCATCCCCCTCCCTTTCTGGCTCATCAGTGACCTCAGAGCACCTCAGAGTGAGACCCATCCCAGACACCTGGCAGGAACCCTCCTCTCCTGGTGTGCAGGAAGGGGATTCCTCATGCAAGGGTAAAGGAAATTTCTCCACCTTACAGAAGAAATGAGGCTTTTTGCACAGTAACCTCATAGGAAGAGCTTGGCCCAGAGCCCCCAGAGCTGGGAACACACAGAACCCAGCATGGACTTTTCCCACCAGGCTTGAGCCAAGTGCTGGTGGGCAAACACATCCCCTCCTACACATCCTGACCCAAATCCTGACGTGAAATTCCTTTGGAAAGTCATTTGCTTGTAAGACAAATCCAATGAAGATGTAGGATAATGATAATAAAGGGGAGCCTTGTTTATTCTTTCAGCTCCAGTATTTCAGTCCATGACAGGTGATGTAAGATGGGAAAATATCAGATGGTGGAAGAGGAAAATTTCCCATGTATGGAGGCTCTGAGGATGTTTGAGTGACAAAAAGAGCAAAGCTCTGCTGCAGGACAGTCAGGGTGCTGATGGGGCAGGTGAGGTGGGTGCTGCCTCTTCCTGTAGGCCTTCAACAGGCCTGGTAGTTAAACATGGGGGGAAATTCCCTTTTTCTTCTGACATAGCCATCCATCTGTAAGTTTTATGCACCACACTGGCTGTGAGTTGAAGACAATTGGCTGCAATTTCCACGAGCCAGAGCTGCTGTGGTGGGTGCTGACAACACCCCAGAGCTTTGCTCACAGAACGCCAGTCCCGCCAAACCCTGCAGAGATTCTGGGCCAGATCCCTCACTTGTGTCCTCATCCCCTCTCCCACACCTTCCTTTCGCTGCTCCCAGACCCCTGTTAGCACAGCCCAGAAGATCCATGGGTGGTGGGGTCTGTTCTCTGTCTCACATCCAGAAGCAGAGGCTGAGAACATCTGTGCCACAGCCCGGTGGCACCAGGGCTGCTGCCAAGCCCTTCCTCAGAGCCCACACACCCCCAAGGCATGAGGGCACCCACAGCTCCCCTCTGCTCGTGGGATTTGCTCTCCAGAGCACACATTGCAGCAATGAGTCTTTATTTTTCACCATCCAACACTTCCTGGAAGGATGTCTCACTGCAAATGTCAGGCAGCAGCTCTCCTGGCCTCGAGCTCTCTTGTCTTTAAAATCACCTTCTAGGAAGCCTGAGGGCGGGGGAAATTCCATATGGCCCCAGGAATTGTAGGCATTTTTATTCTATATTTTGGCCATAGATAGAAATGCCAGGCTGGGTGTGCACAGGCTCAGCAGAGATGCTGGAGGCTGGCTGCAGGATGGGAATGAAGCAATTAGCACTCTGGCACTTGGCCCCTGCTCTGGATGAGAGGAGCTCCACCAGATTTGCCCAAGTGACTCTAAATAGATGTAATTAAAGCACAGAACATCCCAAATGGAGATGTGCTTGGATGCTCACACCTGGCTCTGGTAATTGCCAGCAGGAGCTAAACCAGCTTATGTGAGGTTTACAGTTCTCAGGCTGCTAGAGAGGTGGCACAATCAGCTGACTGGAAGTGGTTTGAAGTTGTTCCTTAGATTAAAAATGCAGCATGCTCTACACTTTAAAACATTTTGTCCGCTAGGAGCATTAAAAATATCCTTTCCTTCCCTCTCTCCACCCTGTGACCCTTTGTACAGGTCTGCACAGCCTCTTGCTGGCCATGGCCAAACCTTTCAGGGAGCTGATTTGCTTTCAAAGGTGCCTCTAAGCTTCGCTCCAGTCGTTCCCTCTGTGATGCTGAGAAGGAGGAACATTTCCAGGTGTGGAAAAACTTCTCATCTCCACCTCAGAGGAGTCAGAACAGCCATGTGTCACACCCAGCCAGCTGCTGCAGGCAGCAGCAGACAGACATTTCCCAGGTTGCTGGCTCTGAGCAGGGTGTCAGCCCGAGCCAGGGGTGGGGAACGAAGCCTGACAGGGATGTGCTGCAGCACCCACGTGCCTCGTGCCAAGGGAGAGCTCAGCACAGCACTGGAAATGCAGAATTCCTGCACCCAGGGATGGCAGAGAAACAAATCCAGCTCCAGGCTTGGGAGAGCAGAGCTCCAGGAGCTTCACCCACTGGATGGGTGTGGGAAATGTGGAGGGCTGGTTGCACAGTTGGCCAAAAACAAAGTTTCTGTGGGAACTGAAAGCTTGGAATCATGGAATGGTTTGGGTTGGGAGGAATCATAGAATGGTTTGGGTTGGAAGAATCTTAAAGATGATCCAGTTCCTACCCTCTGCCATGAGGGTGACATGAATCCACCTGGAAGGAGCCCCAAATCCACCCTTCCAGGTGGATTCATGTCACCCTCATGACACCAGCACAGTTTAGATCTGATAACCCTGCCCCTTATCTCGTCACTGAAGCTCACATGAGAACAGACAGACACAATTCTAACCAAAATAAAACACCAATCCAAAATGTTTCTCCATCAAGGATGTGCTTAAAATTTTTTTTTAAAATTGTCATAAAAGGATTCTGAAAAAACAGAAATTGTGAGCAGACAAAAAGGGATCACTGGTGTAGTTCCTTGACAGGAATTTCTCTGTTTTTGAATTAATCCCATACTTCTGACTCTTTCCTTGTGTTTTTCAAGAATTTGGAGCTGGAATTATTGGAAATTATGCTTAGTGCACACTTCCTGGACGTTTTTCATTGGCTTTGGTTGGGATTTTTCAGCCCTTTCTTTCCTCCTTTGGCAGTTTCTAGAACATCAACCAGGGCTGGTCTCAGCAAACTTCAGGAATGTTCGAGTGCCTCAACTGCCTTGGCTTCAGGCTAAGCTGATTTGCACTCAGACATTCTTTGGTTGTTTTTTTTTTTAATTGTTGTTTTGCTTTGCTTTGGTTTTTTGTTGTTTGTTTGTTTTGTTGGTGTTTTTTGTTTGGTTGGTTGGGGGTTTTTTGTTTGTTTTTTTCTTGGTGCTTTGGTTTTTTGCTTTTGTTTTTGTTTGGAGGTTTGTTTTTTTTTTGCTTTGCTTGCCTGTTTTGTTTTGTTTTCCCATTTGGAGGGAGATCCCCAAATAAGTGCTCTTACTCACACATTCCATCTCCACCTAAGATGCCTCTGCAGAAAGGCAGAGCAGAGCTACTCTGACCCTGGAATTACAGAAATGAGGCATCTTTGTGGTGCTCTGGGAAGAGAATATGGACCAGAACAGCCAAGGATAGTTTTTCTTCCTGTTCCTATAAATTATCATGGTGAGAATAGCTGCACGTGTGTGTGCATGTGAGGCCATCACAATAATTCCTCTGCTTTTCCTAAAGGAAATTTTCCTAAAGGAAATTTTCTCAGCTTTCTTTCTCTGCAGCTCCAGCAGGTTTCCTCTCTGGGCTCGTCTCTCCTTGTTTTAATTGGCTTTAACATTTCCAAGCTGCCCAGTCATTTGTGATGATTCTCCAGCCAGCACCAAGTGGTTTAATCTGCCTGAAAAGAGGAGCTTCCTTCCTGACTGACCTTTCTCACTTAGCTGGAAAGAGCAATTCCCTGGAGCACTGGGCAGGACGGAATTAATCTGGCTGCTCTTGCTCAGCCACATTCCCACACCCTGCCATCACTGCCCTTCCCCCCTGCCAGGGCACAGGGGATGCTCAGCCCCTCAGAGACCCTCCCAAAACAACCCAGGTGGGTTCTTGTTGTCTGTGTTCTGAAAGAAGAGCCAGGGAGAAAAGGAGCCCTTGGTCCTTCACCATTTGTCTCTGCTAACTGGAGGAAAATAAGTAACTTTTCCCTGCCTGGCAAGCCTAAAGAAACCCAGAGAAGCACCTGAAACATGGATTTAAAAAATATCTAATCTTTTTTATCTTACTCAAATAGAAATATTTGGTAAGGATATCTTCATACCTTTTTTATTTTACTTTTTTTTCTAACCATAACAGCGTGCCCATTGGAAAGAAGTAACTTTAAATAAGAAAAATGAATGCCCAATAAGTAATTGTCAAACTCCAGCTTTTAGATATCACACTTTTTTTTGTGTTGCCTTCAGCTCCTTCATATGGAATAAGAAAATTATCTTGCTGGCATTTTGCAAGGGGAGGTTTGGGAGCTGGGTGCCTCTCTTCCTTTGGCTTTGGAGCAGAGCAGCTGCAAGAAAGTGATTCAGTGATTCTGGAGGTGCTGAGTGTATTCAGTCCCGGTGGGAGCAGGGGGGGCTTGGCACTTCCAGAGCTGAAATCCTTTGGCTACTCAAAAATACGGAGTGGAGCAGTTGGTTTGGCATTTGCCAGGTTCTGAAGAGTTTGAGATCAGCAAAGGGGGTGAACCGGAGCATTACAGAACAATGCAAGCCATAAAACAGCAGGAAAGGAGAGATGCTAACGAGTGTGGATAGGGCAAACCTGCTGGAATACCCAAAACACCCCATGGGTCTGAGCATGGGATGGGTCAGGAGCAGCCCTGGACACACAGCATGGAACAGAGAATGGATCAGAGAATGGAACAGGTCTGGGAATGCAGCATGGAACAGGGAATGGATCTGAGCATGGAACAGGCCTGGGAATGCAGCATGGAACAGGGAATGGATCAGAGAATGGAACAGGCCTGGGAATGCAGCATGGAACAGGGAATGGATCAGAGAATGGAACAGGTCTGGGAATGCAGCATGGAACAGAGTGTGGATCAGAGAATGGAACAGGTCAGGAGCAGCTCTGGACAGACTCCATGGAACACCTGGATTGCAGCACCACCCAAGGCAGGCAGGGCTCCTCCTGTAAAAGATGTTCCCAACCAGCTTAGGAGCTCTCTGTTGCCATTTCCAGCTGCCCCCATGGCTGGTGGGATCCCTGCCCTGGCTGTGCCAAGGACAGCTCTGAGCACCCAGCCAGGCTGGGCTCCAGCAGAGACAACAAAGAGGATTCTCAGATGGGTCTGCCAGGAGCAGATCCGAGCAGAGGGGTGGGAGAAGGCACAGCAGGGAGGTCAGCAAGGAAACAACCACTTGTGCTCTCCCAGCAATGAAATGACTCTCTGCACTCCTCCCCGAGGGGAAGTGGCAGCCAAAGGAGTCATTGCTGAGATGCCAACCCGGGAGTGCCCGGCAGAGGGAAGGGCTCACTCCTTCACACCGTGCCTGCCAAGGCTCGAGCACACACCAGGCACAGGGGGAACAAAAGGAGCTGACACCTACTGAGTCTCTTCAGAGATGAATATTTACTGGGGTTTGTCTTGACAGCAGACTCGTAGGACGGCGGGAGGTGGGACAGGTTCTGGAAGGAGCGGGAGAAGGACAGGTCGTAGGGCTCGGTGGCTGAAGTGAGGATGTTGTTCATCCGGGGCTTGTCTGCAAAAAAAAAAAAAAACAGCAGAGAGAGGCAGGTCTGGAGTGTGCACAGAGGTGATGGAGAGAGGCAAGGCCAGCCCCACAGGCTCCAGCAGGGAGCAAAGCCGGAGCTGAGCCAGCCTCGGCGTCAGGCTCTTGGGCAGGATTCAAAGGGGCACCGGCAGATCTGTGAGAAATGGAGCCTGTGGTGCTGTTTCCTTGTCCACAGTGATTGTGGGGAGGAGCAAAGTGCTGCCTCACAGGCACCTGGAGCTGTCCCAGAGGGATGGGGCTGGACTGGCACTCACCCACCGGCTGCTCAGGCAGCATCGCTCACCCTCACCCCCCCCCCACACTGTGCTCTCCCCACCCTCAGGGGCACAAACACAGTCTGGGGGGTTCTTCTAGCTGGGACTGATGATCCAACTGCTCTTTCCATGTGCCTGATTCCTCATTAGTGCTCTGAACCTGGAGGCTCTGGGGCAATGCTGGTCCTTGGCACTGGGGCTGTGGGGCTCTGGACACCTCCATGGTTCCCCTGCACTCAGGGGTGAGAACTGGGGCTGTGGGGGCACATCTGGGGCACTCAGAGGGCAAGACAAGGTGTTGGACAGGTTTCTGAGGCAGGAAATCCCTAGCCCTGAGGCCTGGAGGATGCCCTTCTACTGATGTTCATTTTTTGGTCACTGAGGGGGTCCCCAGGCAGGGTCTCAGTGCCCCCTGTCACAACTTTAATGCTGAGGGCACTGTCAGTAAAGATTAGCACTGAGCACAGATGCTAAAATTAAAGTCCAGACTATCTGCAGAGTTTTGAGACCTCATTCCTTTGCTGCAAGCTGGGAAATGGTCTTTCATCAGCCAAGCCAAGGGACAGGGGCCTGTTGAACTGCAGTTACAACTCCCAGGTGGTCAGATATTAAAATGGGCAGATATGAAAGTATTTAACGAAGCAGGAACTTCAATTATTGGAAGCAAAGCCAGAACAGACACCAATGGACTCTGTCAGAGCCCACAGCAGTGATGGGGTTCAGCAGCTGGGGCAAAAGACCAAGGAGGTGACTGCTTCAGGTATGGTCTGAAAATTAAATCAGAGGGGTAAATTCTCTGGTAGAGCAGCAGAATGTCCAAGTCTTGGGTTCACACATTCCTGTTGTACACCCCTGAAGTGTCCCCATGAAGAGCAGTGTATGACCAGTGTGCACTCACCTGCCCCAAACCCTTCTGCCTCCTCTGCACCATGGGCTGGTTGAGATAAAAGCACAGATTCTGCCCAAAGGTAACAGAGCAGCAGGGGAATTCCACTTGGAAAATGTGGCTGGCTCTGTGCAGTGTCCATACATTTGCTGACTTCTCCCATTTCCCAGAAAAAAAAAATTAAAACAAAACCCACCCAAGCAGAGTGCAGACATTTCACAGACATTTTCCTAGACCTGAGTCATAAGTGCATCTATTTCCTCCAAAAAAACATCTGTAAGAGTGAGGCCACCCCCTGTCCTGCTGCCTTTCTGCCCTGTGGAGCCCTGTTTGTTGGACAGCAGAACATTTTCCTCCTCTCTGAATTTTTCATTTCCCTGTGTCCCCTGTGCCCCTGCTGCCTGGAAATGAACCCAGCACCTCCCCTGTGTGCACGGGGATCCAGAGCTGCTTCCACGACTTTGTCCCCACTGTGATTTCCCCAGGATATTTTAACCTTCCTGTCACCCACCCTCAGCACTGCACAGGGTCAGAGGCAGGCTGAGGCAGCCCTGACTTCCTTCCAGGCTTCAGCACTGGTGAAAAACTCCTCCTAACAATGCAGGAACCACCTGGGTTCATAAATCTCCTCTCCTGTTGCTCTGTTCCTCTCTGCTCTCCTGGAACAGGGTTCTGGTGTGGCAGAGAGAGCACAGACCCGAGGGAGCTGCAGTGGCACCTCCCAGAGAACATCATTTCCTTGCTGATGACTTCAATCCATGTCTAATGGACTGACTGCAGGATCAGGGAGTGCGTGCTATTCATCAGGGGGCTGGAAACAATTGATTCGATGTTATCCAGTAAACAGAGACTGTATCAGCATGGAAACCATGTCCCCACTCCTCCTCCTGCTTGTGTGCCAAGGACCCTGGGGTAACATCTCTTTGCAAATTCCTCAGCCAGAACCTGGAGCTAATCTCCATTTTCATGGGGGTTTGGACATGCTGCAATGAGCTCAGTCATGTGCATGGAGCTTGTGCTGGGTGCCAGAGCAGGAGCATTAATTGACTGCTTGCATGAGGGGTGTGAAATTAAGTGCCACACGTTTATCTGATGGGCTGCTGCAGGATCAGTTCATCTTCCTGCTGCTTTTCCCATCCAGGCAGGCAGGAGCAGAGCAGAATGATTCTGGCAAATGAGAAGTCACCTTGAAATCCACTGCCCATCACTCAGCAAAATCAGGGATAAACTGAAATGACCAAAGCTAATTTCAGATGTCTTTTGCATAATGTGGTTTGAGGGGGAGATCAGAGAACTGAGGCACTCTAGTAAGGAGAAATATCTCATGAAATTTATATTCCAAGGCCAGTTCAGCATGAGTTTCTCAGCAGTTTTTCATTCCTACAATGTATTTGAGCCATGCTTTTCTCTGGTCTCTCTCTCTCCTCTTTGTTTGTGGGCTCCTATGGAAGCTGCAGGTCATAATCAATAATCAGGGTGTAAATAAAGAGGTTTCCCATTCCCTGCCGGGCAGTTGAGGTTGTAGAGTGTGTTCCCCAGCATCCCCACTGATCCCAGTCCAGCTCTACACTGAGCAGCTCGAGGTGACCACTGGAAAATGAGCTCTGTCCCATGACTACTGGGATTACCTTTGAAAGTCAGGTTTAGTCCCCCTTTTCCTCAGCTCCATCTTGCATCTCTGTGCCCTTTTGTGCCCATTTTCTGACTCACCACCCATCCTGGCACAGGCACTGCCAGAGGAAGAGGCAGGAGATGAAGCACAGAGGACACACAGCAGCCACAGGAAACCTCACCCAGCACAGCCGTTTCTCTTGGGATCTGAAGTCCCTCTGCTACAGCCTCAGAACTGCCCCACCTTGCTACAGTCAATGCAATGTTTTAACATTCTGCCAATGTCTCAGGTGAATTCAGCAGGAAATCAGCTCTGCAGTGTTTCCTCAGCCTCCAGGCAGCAGTGGGGGCTCAGAGCCCTGAGCAGGGATACCCTGGGCTGGGATGGTCTGGGCTGGGATGATCTGGGCTGGGATGATCTGGACTGGGATGATCTGGGCAGGGATGCTCCAGCCCTGGCAGGGCTGGTGCTCAGCACAGCCCAGCCCAGAACTCACCAGGCTGCACCACCCTGGCACACGGAGCTCAGGAAGGGAGCAGGGAACTCTGTGGAGCTCTGATCTCTCCTTCTGGAGTCCTACCAAGCAAGGTGGGTGCATTTCTTCTCCTTCACGAGCCAGAATTGCCAGGCCAGCCCAAACCCTGCTGTACTTTTACAGGAACCAGAGCATCCCTGGGCCAGGCTCTGAGAGGCTCCTGCTCTGCTCACACCCCTGCACAGAGCCTGGGAAGGGGCTGCCTTGGAGGGACTGTCTGTGCTCCTGCTGCATCCTAAAGATGCCTTAGGATTTTAGCTTTTATATCTTTCAATATATAAAAAAAAAATTAGTGCATAGCTCCAAACTCCATCTGAAGTGTAGTTACATTTGTAGTGACATTTTGGTCAGACAAAATCCCTCTGGGCCTGGGGTCCAAGGACACCCTACAGCCTCAGGCCCTGAAAATTACAAACAAAAGGGAATTGTGGGGGAGCAAACTGGGGGAATTTGACTTCATTACCTGAAGCTGTAATTGGAGAATTAACCCCTGATATGCAAATAAACCAAATTATATCTGCCTGAAAAACTGGTGACCATTGTCCATCTTGGGTGTAACCTCTGGGAGGCTCCTGACTCCTGACCAGGGTGTGTCTATTGAAGGCCTTTAATAAATACCCACTTTATCCTCTTCATCTTGCCCAGCCTCTGTTCCAGGGAGCCACTCCAAGGCATCACTGATCCAAAGAGGAAAATGGGCTGGGACAGGTGTGGCACCAGGTGGGTGTGGGTCCTGCAGCCCTGCTGTGCCTGGGGGGTTGCAGTGCAGGTGGAAGCACCAATTCCCTGCTCTGCTGGGCTCCTGCACTCGGCTGCTTTGTCATCTTGGAGGGAAACAAAGCCCTCTGGGCTGAGGCAGAGCCTCATTTCTCTGCCAGGGCTCTGCAAACTCTCTGCAAGCTCAGGGCTCTGAGAAGTTTCAGGATTTCCAGAGCTGTGCAGATTAGACCTGAAGTCTTCTTGTCACATCTCCCTCTGCCCCTCTTGTTGGGAGACACTTTCAAAGTGTGTTTACATGAGGCACAAAACCTTTCATGTTCAAGGACGGCAGCAGATGATACCCAAAACCAAAAAACAAAAACAAAACAAAACAAAACAAAAATTGATGGCAAAGTTTTAAACAAAGCTCAAGTGGCAAAAGGGATGTGCTGCAGATTTGCATTTGAGTCTGCACATATGTTGTGCGAATTCTGCAAGACATTTCAACAGATGCCTTTTAAAACATTCACCCAGAGAAAGCAAACAATGTCACCTAGGAGAAGCTGCTACAACCCAGCCTTCTGCTGCTCAGCTTCAGCTCAGCAGAGCTCCAGCCCTCTGTCAGAGCTCTCCCTGCTCCCCCAGCACTGCCTTCTGCTCAGCCCTTTGAAGGCTCAGACGCAAAGTCTGGGATTCTGACGCAAGTCCTCACAAAAGGACCCCATTCCTCAGGAAAATCTGGTGGTTCTGATGACGTTCTGGAGCCTTCTGTGCCAGGACTCAGAGCTCCCAGGCCATGCTGAAGTGACACGCTGTCAGAGCAGGCAAACAAACTGATGTTCACAGGCTGAAATTAAAATTTATAACACACATCTTCAGTGTCTGTGTTTTCACACTTCTGTTTTCTCGTGTTACAAACGCTGTTATTAATAGTGCTTTGCATTTCTCATGACTAATCTCCGGGAGGTTTCTACATTTCCAGGTCAGATCCTCTGTGGTGTAAATCAGAGCTCTCCTGTGAGTAGCTGCCCTCATTTATACGAGCTGGAGATGGAGGAATTTAAATTCAGCCAGTGCTGAAAAGCCTGTGTCTATCAGGGTGGTTCTAGGACTGGCTCTTGCAGGGCTCCTGGCTGAGAGCTGAGCAGCAGCCTGGAGGAGGAAGGTGCAAGGGGAGGGGTGCAGCACACACTGCAGGGTGATGCCCCTGGGTGTGGCAGTGGTGACATCCCTGGGTGCTGCCACCCAGGGGGGAGCAGCCTGCAAAGGTCAGGACACCCAGGGCCTCTCTGTTCTCTGGGTTATGTGCTGCCCATGTGATCAGCTTCTCATTTTCCCCCGTTTATTTCTACTGGGGATGAAAGCTAATTTAAACAGTCCTTAATTGTTCTGATTTTGTAAACAGTGCCTTAAACACAATAGACACAAAACTCTCAACAAATTGCTGGAGGAGATGTGACAGAATAGGGAATCATTTTCGTATCTTCTGGGATTGCCCCAAATTGAAGCTTCTGGTCTGATGTTAGAAAATTGATGCAAGGATTTCAGCAATATATCCCCCAAAGCCCTATTAGTGTGTGGGAAGGAAGATGCCCTGGATTTTTGAAATGAAGAAAAGAGAAAGAAGAAAAAAAAGAAGGAAGGAAAAGAAAGAAAGGAGAGAAGAGGGAAAGAAAGAGGGAATAAAGAGAAGAAGGAAGGAAGGAAGGAAGGAAGGAAGGAAACCACACACATACATGGGTACATATAGAAGAAACTGATAAAAGCTCACACAAGTGCAGCTATAAAATGAAATTTGCCTCCATCAGAGCAATCCCAGGCCTCACCCATGGAGAAACACTTGGCCAAATTAAAACCTTGATGTAATTGGCTGCTCATGGTGGCTTACCAAGTATTTTTTGAGATGATTGTCAAATGCAATTAACTGACATAAAAGTCGTGATATGAACTTCCTTCTAACCATATTATCTGGAAATGTGCTTGGTATTTATAAAGATGTAAAAAAAAAATGTTTATTAGGTGCTCTTTAGGTTAGGATAATTATATATGCACTAAATATAATGAGATGAAACTTCAACAGCAGTAAAAAATAAAGCAATAAGCTGTAGAGAAACTGAGCCCAGGCAGTCAATGTGTATTTCTGTTATAGCTGATGATCAGTTCTCTTTTGTGCCCCCAGCTCGGTTTTTTCCTTCATATTTTAATGTTTTTATGGGGAAAATCATTTTATGTGCTTATTTTGTGTGAAGGCTGAATATCTAAGCAAGATAAATTAATGTATCAAAAGATTTAGCTGCATTTCATATGTAAAACTTGGTTGTGCTTAGAGCCTAATACTTGCTCCCTCCCACTCACATTTTACATACAAATCACTACATTTCCTAAAACTGCTGTAGAGTTCTTCATTTGTAGCTCAAATCTGCAGCTGAGGTAGAAATAAAGTCTAGAGTTAAGGAAATCCACATGAAAATTCAGCTATCAGTGGAATTGGAGTCTGAAGTCTGTCACTGAAAGCAGAATTTTGGCTGAGGTTTCTGGAGGGCTGTGGGTACCTCTGGAATTGGATATTTGGTGTCCTGGGAAGGAATTTGGGGCAGTAATATTCCAACAGCAGAAAAACCCAAGGGATTTGTGGAAGATGTGGGATGCTCAGAGTCAGAGTGGTGAATTCAGAGCCCCCAACAACAGCAGGATGGAAATCCTGGGATTGCAGCCCCTGGGTTGGGAGAGTGATGGGACTGTGGAGAAAGATGTAGGGTTGGGCTGGAAGGGACCTTAAAGCTCATCCAGTGCCACCCCTGCCATGGGCAGGGACACCTTCCAGGGGCTCCAAGCCCCGTCCAACCTGGCCTTGGACGTCCTTTGACTCCTCCTGATCCTGCTGGGAATTGTCTTCCCCAGGAGATCACATTTTCCAGCACAGTGCCAGCCAGGCAGGGAGGGGAAGGAGATTTCCCCTCACAGCTCTGTGCTAACGAGGTGAGAGCAGCCTGACAAGTCAGATTAAATGTGACCCCACCGTTAATTAGTGGTTATTCCTGCACAGGAAGAGCTCAGGGTAACCCCAGCTCGGTGGTGAGGAGCCCCTTGGCACCGAGAGGTTGAGCCCCAAAAGTGCCATCCCCTGCCAGGTTCAGCCAGAGCCCTCAGGGGTTTCACCCTGGGGACCTGGAGCAGAACAGCTCCAAGGCCTGAGGTCAAACCTGCTTTTTCTTTGTTCTCCTCATCCCTTGTGAGTAGGGACTGCTCTCAGCCCCTGGGATTTGTTTCTCTGTGGCAGCTGAAGGCAGCAGGACATGAGGAGCTGGAGAGCATCTGCCATGGAAGCAGATGTTGGCCACCCTCTGCCTCCCTCAGCTGAACAAGGGCCCTGCCAGGGATGCAAAGGGGAGTTCCCAAAACCCTGCTTGGTGGGACAGCTGCCCCACTGCTCACCTGGACCATTCCTGAGTGCTGAGATCCTGTTGTGATCCCCAAAACAGGGAATGGCTGCCCCACTGCACACCTGGATCATTCCTGAATGCTGAGATCCTGCTCTGATTCCCCAAAACAGGGAACAGCAAATGTGCCCCGTGCCAGGGAGGGAATTAAATTAAACCTTGGTCACAATCTCAGCAGTAATTCTAAATCCTGCAAGCTCCTCTGATGTCTTACTTGAAAAGTCCAAATATCTTTTCAGACTCACCAAGCAACAGCACACATGGATATAAGGAACAAAAGCACCCATGGCCATCTGGATAACTCAGGGAAAAGATGCACCTCTGAATCACACACTTATTTGTAGTCAGCTCATCCAAGTCACTGGAACAACCAAGGAAGCACAAGGAATCCAAGATCATGAGTGTATCTGCCTTTGTTTTTTTGTCTCTTAAGTACATAAAAAAAGCAAAGCATCTGTTAGGAGCTGAGGGAAGTTTAATTGTTTTAGCACATTCCCTTGAGTTCTTGGATGCAATGGAACCCTGCATGGTGCTGGAGCTGCATTAAAGCTCCTGGGCAGACAAAGGTCAAGGACAGCTCAGAACCTTGGATTTTAATAATGAGTATCAGGATCAAAGAGAAGACAACACAATTCCAACCCTATTTCTCCATTTTGTTCTTTTGTTGTTTCCAGAAAGGTAAAGAAGTAAACAGGGTAAGCAGTCTGAGGAACACTGGAGGCTGCCAGTTCAGGCTCAATAAATACTGCTGTGGCACTGATCAGTTTAGAGCTGACACTGTTCCTCCTGGAGTGTTTGGAAGGCAGAAAATGGAGCCCTAATAACTCAGTCCTACCATGGAAGCAACTGGCAGGCTGGAGAGCTGCCTGCCTCCTCTGGGAAGGAGAAACCCCCAAGCTTTTAGGTGACCTTTCCACGGGCAATTCTTCTCCCACCCTCCTTTGCAGCAGGGAGATTTCTATACATGAACACAACTCGCAATAAATCAGCTCCAGAATAGTCAGGATGAGGTTTCAGCACTCAAAACATACACCAGGACAGAAAAAAAGAGTGACAAACACAGAGATTCAGCACTGCCAGAAAGTGTTTGAGATGAGATTTTCTGGGTGCGCAGAGCAGGAGGAAAGGATCCCATCCCAAAGGCAAAGGGTGCAGGGAGGGACAGGGACAGGACCAGGACAAGGCAGCAGCAGAAGAGGGAAGGAAGCAGAGGAGACCTGAGGGATCAATCAGAAATTGTTCTGATTGCAGAGAGCCTGGGGAGCAGGGATTTGGGTGGCAGGGACTGGCCTGGGGTTGGATGGAGCCAGGAGCTGCTGGGGTTTGGCTGGTCAGTGGTGGCTCCCAGGGAGGGGGACACAGCCCAGGCTCCACTGCTGCTCTGGGAAACCCAAAAAGGGGGGACAGAAGGGCTGGGGACAGGGCTGAGCAGAGAAAGGCAGGTTCTGGCTGTGGAGGAAGCAAAGAAACATCTCCAGGTTGGGACGAGGTGGAGGAAACCAAGTGGGAAACAAAGGAGTATTTGGAATTAGACACAAGGCTGAGCAGTACAGGAAAAAAGACTGGGCCATATTTCCCTGTGCACAATATTGAAAATATGGTCCTGTGTTTAATATTAATGGGAACTAGCAGCCATGCAGCATTGCCAGAGGAATATTTCCATTAACATCAAACACACTTTGGTGCCAGTGAGTGTTACTGGCTGGCAGAGGAAAGTTACAACGTGTGTAATTTTGCTCTTTGCTTTCTCTTACCATGTGTAGGTGTCTGGGTGGCACTGTTTAGTATCAGGTGATTATAATTTTGTTCTTGGTCATCTGAAATTCACAGAAAAAAAAAAAAATCCCTTTAAGAACCAGCTTAGCATCGCCACTGATCTGCAGATGATAATTACAGCTCACAGTATCACAGGAAATCTCAGCGTGATTAAAGAAAGGAGAAGGAAATGCTTAAGAAAGCAGAAGATTCTGTTATGCAGTTCACTTAAAATTCCAGATGCAAGGAGAACACGATAATGGGAATCTGCTGCCCTTCTGCTGAGCCTGCAAATGAGGGTTCTCTGCAAAGGTGAGAAACATGCCCAGACAGGAGCACACCCAGCTGGACCCTCAGGGCTGGGCTGCTCCTGCGGCCCCCTTTCCACTGCTCCAGCTCCATCCAGCTTTGGGGCTTTGGGGCTTTCCAGGATGGGAGCCCCAACCACCCAAAGCCAGACTGTGCCACCGTGAGCACAACCACGGCCACCAGGCCCTGTGTGAGCACAGAGAGGATCAGAGGAGTGGCCTCGTGCAGTCAAACAGCTGCACATGGGCTCTGCATCCCTCCCAGGACATGGGAATCCTGAGAGACCCAGTGCAGGGGAGACAATCCCAGTGTCACTGCTGGAACTGGGGCTGGGAACTGCCCCTCGGGGTGGAAAACAGCTCTGTCTCCTTCTCATTCTGATGAAATCATCAGATAAAGGACTCCTGATAAACCTCCATGGCCTTTAGCTTCCAGTAAGGAATGAGTCTCCAATAAGGAATGAGTTTCCAATAAGGAATGAGCTTGTCCAGACCTCTCCAGCTTGGATGGAGCTGCAGCAGTGCAGGATGAGAGGAGATCTCCAGGGATCCTCCATGTCCTGCTCTGCTGGTGCAGGGAGTTACTCCAGTGGCTACTCTGCTGTTCCTAAATATCCACAGATATCTCCTTTCTGCCCAGAAATTCTGTGCCACTGAGTCTTTCTTGACCAGTCTCTTCTTTCCTGTCCTCCAGGGAGGTGGAGGGAACCCCCCTCATTTCTGCCACAGCTCTTCATGACCACAGTTACTGTGTGCTCCTTTATCCTCCGTGCTGACCCCATTCCTTTCCTGTTTCCCTGTAAAACTGGCTTTGCCTTGGGTCCCTGTCATTCCAGCACCCTCTGCTCCCCCTGCCCCAGATCCTCCTCCAGTCTGGGCTGTGTTTTTGGAAGAGCCCAAACCAGGACAGAGTGGAATGCCTGGATTATCCCAAGTCAGCTTCTCTTGTTCACACAAACTTTTGATATTTTTATTTTCCTGGTTCATGTAAAGTCTGTGATCCTTTATGATTCCTTATTGCTTTTCCAAGGAACTCTCCAATTGTTCTCCAACACAGACAAGGCTTTTTAGCATTCCTGCTTCAGCCTGAGGCATCTCATTTTTCTCCATTTAATCAATTTATTTTCAGGCTATTTATCCAATTTGTCATGAACATTTTAAATTCTAATCCTGTTCTCTAATAGACTTACAGTCATGCAAGCTTCATATCACCTGCAAATTTAATAAGCAAATTCCTTTTCCACCAGGAACAAAGAAACCAAACCCAGAACCACATCAGCCCATCCTTCCTCTGATATTTGGTCCCTGCATGGTCACTCAGCCCTCCTGGCCTCCACCCCAGACAGGTTCATTAACAACCCCCTCCTCTAATTAATCTCACATTGCTTTGCTAGAATGTTAGAATGCTAGAATGAAAGGTTTTTGCTGGAAACCTTGCTCAGGTCATGATCCTTAATATGAATTATTTCTACCTGGCCATAAAACACAGCAAAAAAATAAAAATGAGGTGCAGTTGCCATGATTTGTTTCTGAATGTTGGCTGCTCCTTTATCTCAGTGGGAGCTGCTCTCCCTCACTATGGGGAGTGTCTGGGTGCAACCAGGATTAAAATCAGAGTTTATTTATTCAGGTGACAACAGACTGGGCATCTTCACCTACTTCCTCTTGTGCTCGGCACCAATTCCAGCTGTTATTTCATCCCTCCCCCCCCCCCCCCCTTTTTTTAGCCTTATTCATACATTCTTCCATCTATTTCTGAGGTTGCAAAGCAGGCAGTGAGTAACGAGCCTGGTGCATTTCTCAGTGACCTCTCCCTGCCATTTGCAGCTGAGAAGTTCATGGAGCGTGGCTGAATGGCTCCACAGACACCTCTGCCCTGCAAGCCTTGGGAAGATGAATTTTCCCAGGTCTCCATCCTTCCAGAAGCTTTTAGAGGAGCCCGTGGCTCCTGTGCCAGTCCCTTGGGCTCCAGCCAGACGTGGGCTGCAGTCACACTGAGGAGAGCAAGGACTTCCAGCAAAGCTCATCTACAGACCAAACACCCAGACCCCAAATTCTGGCTGTGCAGTTCCCTGCTGGTGTTGCTGTCACTCTGCAGGAGCTGCCAGGTGAGAGGGGACACAGAGCTGGGGACACTGGAGGTGTGAAATGCCAGCGTTCAGGACAGGAACAGACACAGCCTGAACACACCCATCATTCCAGAAGGGAACCAGCAGAGGTTTCTCTCTCCTGTGAGCACCCACGGGTCATTTATTCCCACAGCCTCACTCCTGGGGGAAGCTGGGGCTTTACTGAGACAGTTGCACCTGAATAGGAACCATTGTCTTCTGATTCTGAGAAACTTTTCATTTCACCCCAAATCCTTTCCTTTCCTTTCCNCTTTTCCTTCCCTTTTCCTTCCCTTTTCCTTCCCTTTTCCTTCCCTTCGTTTTTAATTTCCCCTCTAAAAACCTCAGGTGTTTTGAGGCCACTGCTTCAGCAATGTCATCCAGCCCCTGTCAGAACCTGAATTATTGGCATTTTGATGTGGCTGAGCTAATCAAGCATCTGAATGCAGCACCGGGCTTCATTTACCATTCCTGTAGCCCTTTGTAAACACTTTCTAAGCACTAAAATGCCTTTTTTTTTTTTTTTTTTTTTTGCTGGCTGAGCCTTCCTACACCTCTTCAGGTTTAACAAGATAATGCTGTTAATTGTGAAGTGCCAGTTAGGCAGCAGCTGATCTATTGTTGAGACAAGGATCTGAGTGCAAAGCTATTTACCAGGAAAACTCCATTAGGGGAAGAAAGGAGCCACAGGGCTCTGAATTGCCAGGCCACAAAAGGAAATGTCTGAGAGCAGCTGGAGGAGCGATCAGATAAAATAACCAGCAGAAAGAGTGAGATGTTTCACTGGAAAAAAGGAAACCAGTGCTCCTGCTGCTTTGCAAACAGGGGAAGGCACGTGCACAGAAGGCAGGTTCCTTTTAATTCACAAGTTATTATTTTACTTTTTTAAAAAATTATTAAATCGTCTCTATCTNTTTTTTTTTTTTTAATTAAATCGTCTCTATCCGCAAGTTTTCCTCACTTTTAGCCTTCCAATTGTCCCCTGCATCCTGTGGGCTG
The DNA here is from genome assembly GCA_013400775.1 of Chaetops frenatus. Lineage (NCBI taxonomy): Eukaryota > Metazoa > Chordata > Aves > Passeriformes > Picathartidae > Chaetops > Chaetops frenatus. The sequence goes on along the minus strand of VZTR01016834.1, from coordinate 139,171 downwards.
TGTGGGGCTGAGTTCCCAAATCACCACCTGAACTGGCTGCATCAAGGTGCAAAACTCTGGGTAACTGATAAAGAACACTGTAAATAACCCCCAAAGACTTCCCATTGCTTCCCATCCACGAAATCCTCCTTTTTTCCCTGATTTAACCTTTCCTTCGGTACTTAGTTTTAGTCTCCTCCAGAGCCTATTTTTTTTTTTCAGTCTCAGGGATTTCATATGGGAATATTATTAATAGGAATTGATTTATTGTGTTCTATAATGGGGAAAAAAAAATCAAGTGTCAGAATATGAAAAGAAAATGCCGTATTTGCCAGCCTGTCTTTCCTAATAAAATTCCTTATGAAAACTGCAAAGCAAGGATATTTTTAATATATGCCAACTGTATTACAGATATATCTGTAACTCTAATACAGATATATGATCATTCTGACAGTCATGCTGTACTTTGCATTCGTTTCAGAGAATTTATTAAAATACTGGGAGCTGCTCTGAAATCTGGAGTTAACAGGAGAAAAGAAGTGGCCTAAGGAGGAGGCACCAGCACTCAGAGCAGTGGGGGAGCCCTCGCTCCTGAAGGGATTTAAAAGACATGGGGACATGGGTTAGTGGCTGGATACTGGTTGGAAGCCTTTTTCAACCTAAATGATCCCATGAAAAACAATTCCTGTGCCTTCTGCCCCTCCGGTCTCATCACCCAAACTGCTGAGGTTTCCAGAGCAGGGTGGAACCAGCAGTTGTTGTGCTGATGACAAAATCCCTCCTTGGTATTGCAGTGATGAAGAGAAAATCCCTTTCCTGGGCTGATCTCCCCGAGCACTCGAGGCTTGAGGAACTGAAGGGAATTCAGAGCCCGAAGGAGGGAGGAAAGCAGCCCAAAACTGCTGAGGAGAGTGGAAATCCTCCCAGCACAAAGCTCCTTGTTCATCACCCAGCTGTCCCCTCTGGCATTTTCTGTTCACAGTTTGTGTTCCAGAGGGGAAACCTCCGGGATGGACAAGCAGAGCTGGGAAAGGGGAGCAGGCCCAGCCCTTTTCCCAGGATTTTGGGCAGTGAGAAGGGCAAAGTGCAGCCCAGGAATGGGGGAGCAAAGCCCAAAGCCCCTCCTGAGCCAGGTCTGCCCAGGCAGGGCTCAGGGGGGATGAGCACAGGAATATTTAGCTGAACAGATCATTAAAGCCCAGCTGCCTTTCATGTACACGAGCCAATGGATAATTCCTTTCTACTCCTGTGCTGTGAATATTCTGCTTGCAGAGTGTTTCTGCACCTGCCTGGCACTCCCCAAGCACTCTGACCCCTAAAAATGGGCTGTGGCAAATGAGACAAACCCAAGACTTGAGCTGCTGTAGGGTCAGCGTGGCAGTCATTAGAGGGGCTGGAAATGCCAAATGAGAGGTTGTCCCCAAACCCTCCGTTTGATACTCATTATGTCAGGTTTTTGTTCTACCATTCCAACCTATTTCTCAACAGTAATCCTGTGACTCATTCATTGAGCAGGATGCTCAGGGAATAAGGCAGCTATTCAGGAGTTATTTTAATCCTCATTAAGCGGTGAATGGCCCTGTTCTTTGGTATCCCACGCTATCCAAACCCTGCACTGATTGTGGAACTGTTATTTTCCATGAAGTTTTTTCCTCTCCAGCCATCCAAGCCTCACAAACAGCTCGCAGACTCCCGTGGCAGGCAGGGAGGAGTTGTACCTGAGCCCAGAACAGGTGTGCTCACACCTGCCAGGCTTTATTCCTTTGGAGGAACAGCCCTGGAAAACTCGGGGCAGATTTTTCACGTCACACAAGGGATTCTGAACAGGATTTTGCAAGCACAAATCGGCTGCTAATTAATCATGCATCTTTTGTGGGGGAGGAAAGGCAGCTGGAACAGCTCCTGGTTTACCTGGGAGGGGAGGAAATAATGAAGGCAGGTGGAATCACTGGCCACACAATAGGAGGAAGGGGACTGGAAATGGGAATATTCCTTCACAAAAAGGGTGGTCAGGCATTGGAAGGGGCTGCTCAGGGAGGTGGTGGAGTCACCATCCCTGGAAGTGTAGAAATGTGTGGATGTGGTGCTTGAGGCTGTGGTTTAGTGGTGAACAAGGCAGTGGTGCTGGGGTGGAGGTTGGACTTGGGGATCTCAAAGGTCTTTTCCAACCTGAGTGACTCCACAGTTCTGTGGCTGTGTCAACCCAGTGGAGCTGAACCCTTTGGAAAACCACTCTGGAGGTGCTGGAAACTTCAAGGAGCAAGAAACCAAAGGGGTTTGATGCCTTATCAGTGTGACCTGGAACAGAGGCCAGACAGAATGAGAGGAATAAAGCAGGGATTTATTGAAAGGCCTGGGAGATGAAGGCTGAAATGAAATCTAAGAAATCAAGTAGGAGGTGAATCACAGAATATCCTGAGCCAAGAGGGACCCACAGAGATCATCAAGTCCAGCCCTTGTCCCTGAACAGACACCCCAAAACCCCACCCTGGGCATCCCTTTGGAGAGGTGTCCAAACACTCCTGGAGCTCTTGGGGCTGTTCCCATTCCCTGGGGAGCCTGGGCAGTGCCCAGCACCCTCTGGGGGAAGAACCTTTCCCTAAACCCAACCCAAACCTGCCCTAACACAGCTCCACAATGTACAGCTGCAGGTGGAAAACGCTTGGCTGCAACAGGCACTGAAGTTCTGGAGGTTATGGCTGAGAAAAAGAAAGAAAAAAACTAAAAAAACCAGCAAGGCCCACCGAGCTGTGAGGTGGAAAATAACCCTTCTCCCTGAAATATCTGAGTAAAAACGGGAGAGTGAGGAAGCTTGAGGTTCACTCACAAGAATCTGTCTCCTGTACTGAAAGGCTGCACAAATCACACACTCATTCACAGTGGATTCTCCTCCTCCCACACAGCCCTGGTATCCACGATGGAACATGGAAACCAGGCCCACTCACCAGCTCCCTACACATATGCCTCCCTCCCAGCACATCCCTGAGCTCCCCAGCAGCCCCTCCCGTGTGCCAAACTGCCAAAGCAAACTGCAGGGGAGGGCTTGGCACGAGCAAAATGCAACTCCTGTCTTCCAGCAGCTAGGGGGAAAAAGGGCACTTGCAGAAAAACAAAGCCACCAGCAAAATATTTCCTGATCTTGGCTTTGAAGTGATATTTTTAAAAACAGCAGCAGCGTGGTGAGGAGAAAGGTCACAGAGAGCTGCAAATATCTCTCTTTCTCTCTCTCTCTCTCTCTCTCCAAGGAAGGTGATGCCTTCTGGAGCATCTGAAATGGTTTTTCCTCCTCATGGACAGTGAGTGTGAGGTCTGTCCAAAGGGCAGCTTTTCCTGCTCTTCCCAGAGTCTGGCTGGCTCAGCAGTGGGAGGCTCTGGAAAAGAGACATTTCCCTCATGGGGATCCCCCCCAGCAATGCCTCTGCTCCAGAGGTGCCCCTCAGCCAGGTGGGAATGCCTGAACTCACCTGGAGCTGGGGTTCTGCATCCCTCCAGAGCATTTCCTGCTTTATTTTGCTCTGATTTTCACTGTTTTCACCTCACCCCTTGCTGCCCTTTCTCACATGTTCCAGAATAAATCAGGAGGGGAAAAAAAAAAAAAAAAAAAAAAAAAAAAAAAAAAAAAAAAAAAAGTGGAGAAAGGACTAAAAGAAATCCAGATGGAGAGAAAGAACAAGGATTTTCTGTCTGGGAGAGAAATTTCTTCAGAGCCTAGGGCACAAACCTGGCTGGTGTTGACAACGAGAGCCTGGGATCCCCTCTGAGAACTTCACAAATTGGATAAATATGGCCTGGTTTCCTCAAAAACCCAACAGCTGAGCAGGGCTGCACGTCTGACATCAGCCAGGAGTGCACAACGGCAGCTGGGGCAGCAGCCCTGGATGGGCACCTTTGGAAACACATCCAGAATGTGCCACTCACAGTGGGGGCAAAACCTATGGTCAGGAGAGAACAAAACGTGTCCTTTAAAGGGCATTGCTGGAGATGGAGTTGATTCCAGAAGGTATAAATAGTCTGGGTGTCTAAGGCAGGATTAGTTAAATGCAATCTTCAGTGGAACACAGCCAGCTCTTGCACATTTCCTCAGTGCTGAGATAATTATGCAAATACCTTTGGGAGTAACACTTTTAACCCCATGGTGTTGGCAGGGAGGAGAAGGGAAGGGAACACGAAGTTCTCCTCTTGTTTTTGCCTCTTCCACGGACTATAAAGAGGAGGAGTTGAGGATGAAATCCCTGTGAGAAGGGCTCTCCAGGGAGTCCAGGAGCCCAAATCCACTTGGAAAGCAGAAATCCAAGGCCAGCTTTTCCTTAGGAAACAGCAGGGCCTGGCTGTCCCATCCTCCTCTTCAGACTGAAAAGAAACAGGAATCAGCAGAGAGCTGAACCCCTTGCCCTGCTGCACTCCAAGCCTAATCACGGGGGAAAACAACCTTGTTTATTTTGCCGTGGAACCAAATGGCTTTGGATCAGTCCTTGTCCTGTCACCAGGTCCTTGCAGGAGGATGCAGAGGAGGGTGGCTGCCAGTGCCAGCCTGCCCAGAGCCCAGCTGGCCTTTCCCAGCCTCAGGAGTGATGAATGTCTGGCGTTAGAAGCAACACGACGACGCAGATAAAATAGACTGAAGTCCTTAACTGGTTTTAAGTCGCTCTAAAGCCACAGAAATTCACTTGCTCCTCATCTGTCAGCAAGGCATGGCCAGCCTGGAGGTGTCTGGGCAGGGGAGCAAAGACTGTCCCTGTGACACAGCCAGGGGGACGTGTCTGCTGTGATGGTTTGAAATCCCTTCCACCCTCTCGCTGGCTCCTGGCGTTTTGTTTTCCCTGGCTGGAGGCTCATTTGCACGCCTGTCAACTGCTAAGCGTGGCTTTGGGCCAGGGCTTTCAGGACAATTAAGATCCAGATGCGATCTAACACTGATCAGAGTCTTATCTTTAAGCAGATAAAGAAGTCACCAGCACTAATCAAGCCCTGAAAATGAACCACGGCCAGAAGTGCTTTATTCAGGCACAAAGAAAGTGGCTCTGTGTTAGGGAAGAAGGGAGAGCTCTATTTAAATCCAAATCCTATCAGCAATTAAGCAGATGGTTAACTTTAAGCATCTGCTTAAGTCTAACTGAAGCCACATTAAAGAGTGGCTTTCAAAATAGCGGTTCTATAGAAAGATCTGCGTGTGGCAGTGTCAAAATCTTGTTTTTTACTAAGAATTCCCTCTCCTGGTCTGGCAGTGCTCCAATTCCAGCAAAGGGAGAAAGTGGCACAGACCCTTTGAAGGAGCTGACGACAGATCAGGGAATCCTGGGATGGTTTGGGTTGGGAGGGACATTAAATCCCACCCAGTGCCACCCCTGCCATGGGCAGGGACAGCTCCCACCATCCCAGGCTGCTCCAACCTGGCCTTGGGCACTGCCAGGGATCCAGGGGCAGCCACAGCTTCCCTGGGCACCCTGTGCCAGGGCCTGCCCACCCTCCCAGGGAACAATTCCTGCCCAAAATCCCATCCAGCCCTGCCCTCTCTGAGTTTGAAGCTGTTCCTCTTGTCCTGTCCCTCCCATCCCTTGTCCAAAGTCTCTCCTCATCTTTTTTGAAGCCCTTTCCAGGTTCTGGAAGGCCAAAATAAAACCATCCCAGAGCCTTCTCATCTCCAGGCTGCACAATCCCAATTTTCTCAGCCTTTCCAAGATGTCCTAACTCTGCCCATCAGCAGTGAAATATTCCTGCTATGAAGCACAGATTCTTGGGTGTTTTATACATTCGTACTGTTTTCAAAATAAATATTTAATTAAAAGCTCATTTCCACACATTGTGATTAGAAATTTTCTGTTTGGCCAACTGAAAACCAGCTGAAATTGCAAACAACATAAAAAAAATAAATTATGTTTGTGAGCATCAGAGCAACTTAGATATTGGGAATATTGGATTAGTGCTAAAGAGAAAAAATACAGTTTAAAGTCCAGCTATTCCAGGAAAGCTGCCTTGATTCCAGTGTCCCAAATTTCTTGGCACAGTCAACATATCTGAATAATGAGTCTGTTTCTAGTGACAATAAGTGACAGTATTTATCATTATTTATGTTTGCTCAAACAGGTCTCATCTGGGAAAATTCTGTGATAACTGCTGATATTAACCATCTTTAAAACCATCACTAGTGGCTGTGGCATCCTGGTATCCCTTTCCATGGAAAATGAGCATCCCCTGGATATCCAGTTGTCTCTGTTTTAGAGGTGAAGTAATTCATCATAAATCTTTCAAGCCCCAGGTTCTCGAATCCTTTGATTAGGTGGGGATTTAATTGATCTTTATTTAAAGGAGATCATTGCCTGTCTTTTGTGTTCTTGGCAGCTCCCAAGCCCTCAAGGCAAAAGGCAAACAAGAGACATCAACATTTATTTATTTTAAACCTGTGGGTTTGGGTTCAACCTCAGATTTTATTTTTTTTTTCCTGATCTCATTTGTGGTTTCTTTACCCTGTGTGGTTGAAAACCCCCTGATAACTCATGGAATATTTCCTGTCCTGTGTGGAAAGCTGGGGAGCTGGCAGAGGCCAGGATTTACAGCACAGTGAGCTCTCTCCTGTAGGCAAAGCAATTCCCATTTATTTACTGACTCCCTGCCTTCCATGGGAATTGTTACATTGGCAGATTTCATCCTCAGCTCTGCTTGCTGGAACACAGCTTTTATGGGGTTTTATCGGGGTTTTATTTCATTTTTTTTCTGCACCAAACTCACCAAGGCCAAGCAGAGCAGATCTGTGGTCAGATTAACTGAGTGCCAGGGGTGGTGGCACTGGGGGAGAGGGTCCTGCTGCCCCCTAAACCCTCAGGGAAATGATTCCCACCCCTCCCTGGTGCCTGCTTTCATGGGCTCTTGCAGGAAATTCCCTCTGCTTTTTCATTTGTCTGCTTTTGTCACCGAGTTTTAGCCAGATCAGGTTCGTGATCTCATTTTTGTACAAAGATGGGAGGCAGGGAGAGGGATGGGATAATGGGATAATGGGGTGGGGTGGGATAATGGGTTGGGATGGGATGGGATGGGATGGGATGGGATGGGATGGGATAATGGGATG
>VZTR01016834.1:80424-131813 GCA_013400775.1 Chaetops frenatus | reverse complement strand
ATGGGATGGGATGGGATAATGGGATGGGATGGGATGGGAGGATGGGATGGGATGGGATGGGATAATGGGATGGGATGGGATAATGGGATGGGATGGGATAATGGGATGGGATGGGATGGGATAATGGGATGGGATGGGATGGGATAATGGGATGGGATAATGGGATGGGATGAACATGGGGATGCTGACACACTGCAGTGCCCCCAGTCCAGTTGCAAAGCCTGTCCCCTGAGGAAGATTCTCCAAAATCAGGCTGGGGAAACTCTATCAAATACAAGGTCTCATTTCATGTGGCCACTCCCCACTTCCATACCCGAGGTCTCCTCCCTTGAACACGACTTTTGTTTACAACCATTCCTATTTATTCTGTTTTCTTCACCCACATCATGTCCAGCTGCAGCTTTAAGTGTGGGAGAGACAATTTCACTGGAGAAATGCAGCTTCTTGGAGAAATAAAGTACATAAAGAGCTGAGACTTCGTGCTTAGTTCTGTCTGGTATTTATGGTGTAAATGTGGGAAATGATATGACAAATGATGTGTCCCATTTACCCTGTGAGTCCCAGGGACAGCCAGCAGTGGGGGTGCTGGGACAATGTGGATTCTCCCTGTCAGGAGGGACTGGGCTGGGTGTTGGGAGGCACTGCTGCCTCCTTTTCTCTCTCCAGACCCATCTCCTGCTCCTCCACCCTCAGCCAGGCCATGGGGAACTGCACTAAACTGGGCCACTGACCAGCCAAAGCTTTTCCCCACATTTTGGATCCTTCCTGGGCTGCCCCAGCCTGGTGCCAAGGCGGTGGAAGGCAGTGCTGAGGCTGCACGTGCTGCTGGAGCACTGAAAACTCCAGGCTTAGAAAAACAAGGCTGCACAGATGGCTGGGAGCTGAAATCAGCTCACCGAGAGCTCTGCACACACACCTGGTGTCATTTGCTGTCAGAAAAACCATATTTCAGCTGTGATTCTGTGGCTCCTGGGCCATGGTTTGTGGAGCAAAACGATCCCAATCCAGCTGCAGGTGCAGAGCAAAGCACTGTCCCTGCCAGGCTCCACAGCTCCAGGTGTGGCATGGACAGGAAAAGCCTTCCAGGGGCTGCAGAGCAGCAAACATTTGGATAAAAGTATAAAATCAGCAGCCGTGAAGGGAAGGGGCTGCCCCAGTTCTGAGCCAACATCTGTGGCAGGGAGAGGATCTGGGCTCTGAGAGCTGCTCCCCATCTGCTGAGTGGTTCCTGTGATCAGATTTGGGGTTTTGGCAATGCTGGAGACCATGGAATTGAACAGCTCTGCAGGGCACAGCCAAATCCACCTCCAGGATCCTGAAAGCACCCAAGGCCTGCACAAGCAGAGGATCCCACCCACCACAGCCCAGGAGGTCCAGGCTGGCCCCAACCACTGGATGTGAAGAGCTGGGAATTGGGATTTTATGAGAGGATCCCCTTGTTGCCAAGGAACAGGTGCACAGGTATGTCCCCACTAAGATCTCTATTTTGTTATGGAGTTTTTCAGTGTTTTCCTCACGTTCTAAAAGCTGAAAGGTGTCACCAGCTGCATCCCAGGACTCTGCATCCCAGCCCTGTTTATTTTCCCTTACACTCATCCTCAGATGGGGCTGATTTCTGAGGCACAGGATTCAAAGTGCCAAATCCCAGCCAGATTTTACTGCTCTGTGAAAACCTGAGCCCTCCCTTCCTCACTGCCCTCTCCTTTACCTGGACCTCTTCAAGTGCCCTTCCAAAGAGGAGATCCATCCATCCCTGCCGAATTTCCCTCCATCCCTCCCTGGGAAATGCAGGGAAGATTCCAGGGGGGCAATCCCAGCACTGCCCCCAGCCCTGTCAGGCTGCAGTCAGCACCAGCGGGCAGGACCTCCTTCCCTGAGGGCAAGGAGCCTCAGAGACATCATTTCATGCTCTTGCTGTCACCTGCCTTGCACAGTTTATCTTCTCATTACCTCTTTAACAGCTCTGCTATTCACTGGCTGATGGGGGGAAATAACTCTTGAGATGGAGACGCTGGCTTTGGATGGGAAGCAGTGGTGTTATTCTGCAGCAGCCAGTGCCCAGAAGGGCTTGGGAAGGTGGAGAACAGCTGGGCTGCTGGAATCCAAAGGTGTTTCTCCCTGGCTTGGATAAAGTCATCTTAAGGCAGGTGGTGCTGTCGTGGGAGCAAAACTGGANGAGAGGAGAGGAGAGGAGAGGAGAGGAGAGGAGAGGAGTGCCCTGTGCCCACACAGAGCTTGGGCAGAGCCCCGTGTCCAGCCCAGGACAGGAGGAGGCCATGCAGGGCCCTGGGCTGGACCATCACTGCTCTGCTCTTTGCCTCAGTGACCGTGGAAAAAGCCCTGCAGGGCTCAGCCCCTGGAGGCTCTGGGATACCCTCCCAAGCCTGGTGACCCAGTCCAGCGTGGTGCCAAAGCACTGGTGCAGGCACCAGCTCCAAATCCTTGCCCAGCACCTCCAGCATGATCTTGCCCATTAACTGTGCATAAACAAACAATCACTTATAACGTCAGGGAAAATAACCTCACCCGTAATCACTGATTAGAAATGTTTGCTTATGGCTGGGTATTTATAGCCTACAAGAGGTAAATGTCACCCTCGTTGCCTGTGTTCATGGGAGATACTGTTTAATTAGCAGCCTCTGGGCTGCTGCTCTTTGGAATGGGAGATGAGTTCTGCTGTGCTGCATTTACCCTTCCTGCTGCTTTCCCTGCTCCTGTGCAGCTCTGGGGTCCTGCTGGACCTTACCTGACAGAACTTGCTGGGCTGCCCTGGCCCAGGATGTCCCTCACACAGCAGCCACAGCCACCCCTCACTCTCTGCTGTGATTTACCCTGCATCTCACCAGCCCTGTGCTGAAAGCCTGCAGCTGCTCAGGCACAGCACTCCCACAGTGCTGCCCTTCCAAAGGCAGGCAAGAGGCTGGAGGAGATAAAAAACCAGTAGGTTCATACTGATAGAAACGTCTCAACATTCCCGAATTTGTGGTAGACTCAAAGGGAGGTTGTTCTTTTAGATAGTCCAGCCTAAGACATGTGAGATGAGTGGTTAGAGCAGAGCACAGGGGAGAAGGAGCTGGAGCAAGCCCTGCTCACAGGAGACCAGCTGAGAGCTGTGCTCTGCAACCCCAGGTCACTGGAGGGATCAAGGGGACTGAGGGAGCCTGGCTTAAAGCCAGAGACAAAAAACACAGGTACCTGAGCTCCTCACACACCCAGGGTGAGACAGTGATGCCTTGGGTTTGAACTTTTGTATTTCCCAAAGCCTGCAGTGCTCAGGGTGTGACTCTGCAGGGTTTTGGAGCCTGGGAGCTGCTGCTCTCTCATGTTCACATTGACATAACAAAGCCTCTCCCAGCTGCTCTCCAAGGACACCCAGACTGTCCTGGGCCCAAAATGTGCAACCCAACATCTTCAGAAGGGGGGGTGAGCTTGGGGAAATGCCATCATTAGCTCAAGTTTGAATTGGGGAATTGATGCTGATCTGCAAATGGAGCAAAGCTCTAAAGGTGTGAGGAACTCTTGACTCGGGGCCCATCTTGGGGTGCATTGTGAGAGCAGCCTCTGGCTCCCCAGGCTGAGCCTGTGAAGGCCTTTCAGATAAATCTCCACCTTTATTCCCTCCCTCCTGCCTGGTCTCTGTCTCTAGGGAGCCACTCCAGGCATCAGCAGGACCTCCAGGAGTGGGATGAAGGCCCAGTGCAGTCTCAGGGTAACCTCAGTTTGGTCAGAGGTCAGGCACTCCCCCCTCGAGTGGGACCAGCAGTGCACAGGATATGCTGAGGAGCCTTTTTTTCCAGCATCCTCGATTTGCTGCCCTTGATGTTGGTTGAACACACTCAGAGCTGCTCCAATCCCCCAGCAGGCTGTGATTATCTCATCTCTGCAGACAGGGAGTTTGTACTTGCTCTGACAAACCAAGCATGGGAGCAGCAAGGTGTCAGGGGGAGTCTGCTTCCCCCTCCCTGCTCCCTGGCAGGGCTCTGCTGGCACTGCTGGGATGTGCTGTACAAAAGCTCAGAGACCTCCAGGAGCTCCTGTCGTGGCAGAAATTAGCTTGGAACAGAGAAAATCTCTGTGAAAGCCATGAGCAGGGTCTGTGAGAAACTCTCAGGCTGCAAAGCAAAACAACCCTCTCTTCTCAGGACCAGGTTAACATCAACATGCACAAGAATGTGAACTGTGTGGCACCTGCAGAAACAATACAGGAGAGTCTTTCTAATTGGTTGGGATAATTGTTTTTACCTTTTAGCATGTTTAGTTTTGGAATTCCACCCAATGGAGTTTTGTTTATCACCATCTACTTTATATATGGAGTGTAATTTCTTAATAAAATCTCTCTCTTTGCCTTGCTGAATATATTGCAGCCCATTTATGGACTCAACAGTGACACTCCTGAACCCCTCTGCTGTTCCTCTGCTGCCTTGCCAGGCTGCCCCTGCCGAGCCAGACGTGTCCCCACAGCATCCTTGTCACCAGGGCAGCACCTCCCTCACTGCAGGCAGGTCCTGGAAGGCCACAGTGTGTGACAGTGACCAACAGGAGGAGCCTGGCACTCTGTGTCAGGCACCAGGGCAGCAGAGACCCGAGCTGGGCATGGGGACACCGGCCCTGCTGCTCTGCTGCTCTGGGCTGGGCTGGGCTGGGCTGCAGAGGGGCCACAAGGACCTGCAGCTGGCACACAGGCTGGCAAGGTGAGGGTGATGCCTGAAGATTTTAGCTTTTCTGTTTTTCAGATCCTGTGCTGCATTAGTGGGTAACTCTGAGCTCTGGATGGAGGGTTAACGAGATCTCTTCACATTTTGGTCAGACTAAACAACCCTTTTAGGCCAGAGATCCAAAAACACCCTCTGCCTCAGGCCCTGAAAAGTACAAACAAAAGTGAATTGGGGGAGAGCAAACTGGGGGAATTTGACTTCATTACCCAAAGCTGTAATAGGACAATTAACCCCTGATATGCAAATAGACCAAACTTAGATCTGTCTGAAAAACCCATGACCCATCATCCCTTTTGGGTGTAGCCCCTTGGGGAGGCTTTGTCTCCCCTTAATGCACTTGGAGTCCCTCCATTAAACAGGCCTGCTTTTATATTTTTTAACTTTTTCTGGCCTCTATTTCTAGGTAAGCCAAGTTCCAGGCATCACCTGTGCAGCAGGTGTGGTTTTGGTGGGATCCTCCACGCTGTGCAGGAGAAGAAGAAGCACCACAGAGGTTCCAGCTGAAAAGCACAGGGAGCTCTGGGGTGCTCTGAGCACCAGGATGCCACTTCTCTGTCTCTTTCCCAGTGCCTTTGGGTGTCTCCTGGTGGACAACAGTTGCCTTGTGTCTTTTTAAACACGCTCTATTAACTGCCATCACATTTCATCGCTCCTCCGGCAGCATCCAGCAACACCTCTGTAATTTATCGTCATTAGTTTTATTCACAGCCCTCACAGGGGTCACGGCACGGGGGGAGAAGGGAACTTCATCCATTTCACCGCTGAACGTGCTGCAATAATAGCTTTTCAAACAGCCCATGGCAGAGGGATGTGAAAAGATAATGAGTAACGAGGGATAAAGGAACTGACCTTTCTCCGACAAGAGGCTCTTTCAGCATCGTGACACTTGGAATTTGGGTGAAACGAAGCCTGGCTCCCAAGGCTGTGCTTTCTGACACCTCTGATGCAGACATCTCCCTGGGAGCTGGGCTGCTCTGACTCCCTGTGCAGGCAGGGGAGCTTTTCTGGCAGAGGAGTGTGGTGAAATGTCTGCTTCATTCCGAGGAGAGCCTCAGGGACTGTCCTGGATGGAGATACCTGCACGTGGCTCACTGCTCACTGCACTGCTCACCTGCTCTCAGAGGATCCTGAGCCTGGGAAATGGCCGTTTATTGTTGGGTTCCCTACACATCCCCAGCTCTGGGGTGGATCTACTCGGACAAACAGCTCCCCGAACAATACATCTGGTTTTTATTAATAGATTTGGCTTATGAATATTAATTTTATTAATAAGTTGAGGTTTTATTTGAGCAGGAATGGGGAAAGGGTGGCCCACTCCTCCAGACCTGTTCAGCCCAGATGTCTGAGAGAAGTGGCAGCCTCAGAGTCCCTTAAGGGACCTCAAAAGTGCTGTGGTGGTGCCACAGCTGAGGTGACAGTGAGCCTGTTTCCAGCAGCCACAGCTGCCCAGCCTGCCAGAAAATCCCCCTGGGAGGAGTTTCTCACCCTCCAGGAGCTTGGATCTCCCCCTCCTGAGCCCGAGCCCCGCAGCCCAGAAGGGAACTCACCCCACTGGGTCCTTCCCTTGCTGGGCCAAAGCATCTTCCCCAGGGCAGGGGTGCTGCTGTGGAAGGGCAAACAGTGGGGTTTGCAGCCTGAGAGGGGATCTCGGCTTGGTGCAAGCTTTGAAATAGATTTTGAAGGCAGAAGTAATTAAAGCCGTGGCTCTAAGTGGGAAATAGGCTGGGCTGAAGCAGGGCTTTATCCAAGGGAGATTGTGGCAGGCTAAGCTGATATCTCTCTCTGATAAGGTAGTGGAGTTTTCAGACAAAGGGAACGTGCTCGATACCATCTCCGGGGGCTGTGGGGGAGCACTGGAGACCGTGTCACATCGGGAACTCATTAGTGATGCCGGGGAAAATGGGGATTACAGGAGAATTAAAAGGGGAGGGAGAAACACAATAAAGACAAGGCAGAAAAGATCTTGTGTCAAAGGGAAGAGTCAGGCTGGGAGGAGCTGCCAGAGCTCCTAAAGGGCTACACCTAAGGCCAATATTGTTCAATATCTCTCAGGAAAATCTTAATAAAAGTAGGCAATATGCTAAGAACTCATGGCTGGGGAGCACTGTGAGGAAATACAGCCCAAACCTGGCTCTTGGGGCAAATTCCAGACAAGCTTGAGGACTAGAGAAATGAAAACATATTCTTCCAAAGCAAACTGGAGCAGAACCTGGTTGCAGAGGTGCCCTGCTGACCCAGGAGTCTCTCTGTGTCCAGGACCTTCCTTGGGTGGAGATACCTGTGGCTGTTTTTGGAGTTTTCCTGAGGGATATTTAGTTTGGCTCATTGTTTCTCACCTCGGGGTTAAGCTTTGTGAACTCCACCATTGATGAGGTTTATTTTTTCCCCTTAATGAGCTCCCTGTAGATATTTTCAAATTTATCAGCAAGTTAATTAGTTTTGTAGATCAGGATACCCTACAGTTTTCCTTTCCATGCAACCAGCACTGTAAAACTCCTGGACTTTCACTCAGGATTGACAAGCACGAGAGCACTGACTCCACTTTTAGCACAAACAGCTCCAGATCCAAAGTGTGGAGGGGGAAATTTTGTGGTTTTGTTAGGCTGTGGTCCCTGGGGCTGAGTGGCTCTGACACAACCCTTTGCCTGAAGCACCATCAGCTTTTGGAAGGAGAAAGTTTCACTGAGCTACACAAACCTCAGGAATATCAGTTGCATGATCAAGAGTATCAGAAACACTTTATTCACTTTTTCTTATTTTCTGTAGAAAAAAAGTCTTCATGTTGGTCTAAATTCCTGCAGTTCTGGGGAGGGGTACAAACCAAACCACCTGGAGTTTGTTCAGCCTGCCCCTCCCCATTTGTGCCTCTCAATTTCAGGGACAGACAAAGAGAATCCAGGAAGGAAAAACTGAAAAACTCAGCTGAAGATGTATCAGAACAATCAGATTTTTCATTTTCCAAACTGCCAAGCTTTGTGCCAGACTCTCCTTTCACCCTGGTGCATGGGAGTGCTGGATTTGGGGTGGCAGCCACTCCAGGAATTACCTGAGGAGCTTCTTTTCCCTGAGAATACAAAAGTGTGCTTGTTTTCTGCAGCAACAACTGGTTTTCCTCCTTCCTCTCTCCCTCTCTCCTTCCTGTTGTTCACATGGAAACACACAGATGTGTTTAAAGCATTTAATCTTAAGTATCTCTAGAAATCTGTATGACTGGGTGTCCTGTACCCTCCTCTTTTACACAGGCTTTCTACAAAACAACCAAAAAATGTCATTATCTGGAATTCTGCATGTGGTGGAAATTCCATTTTTTCTCACATGGGGGCAGGTTTAGGATTTTCAGCCAGACTGGGGAATCATCTCAGCACTGGGGCCTGGGCAGTCTCATTCTGGCTGCACCTGGAGGGGACATTGACAGTGCGTGGAGCCTGAAGTGCTGCTGCTGCTCCCAGACCTGTGGCTGGGCTTGTGCATCAGCTCCTGGAGTATTCCCTGGAGTATTGCTCTGTCTCTGTCCTTCTGATGCCCTGGTCATCATCCACGTCATTAAAAATGGGAGACAAGTCCTCCTTTTATTTTGGAGCCCTGCTGAGGATGGCTGTAGTTTCACATCCTCCTCATTTCACAGTAGACTCACTCGCTCTTTTTTCCTCCTCGTTTCATTTACATAACCAAAGAGCTTCTCCTCTTTGCTTTAAGATGTAACTCACTGTGACACTTGACAGTTCTCCCTTCATCACTGCACTTCCCGACCTCTAAGTTGTACTCCTTTGCTGATCAATCTCCTTCAGCTTGGTTTCCCAAGGGGGAAAAAAAAAAAAAACCCAACAAAAGCCCAACCACTTTTTAATTCCTTCACTCCTTCTCCGGCAAGAACTTTAAAACCCAATGGCCAATTCCAACCCCGTCTGAAAGGATGGTAAAAGCACCTGTGATAATTAAGATTCTGCGAGGATTTTCTCAAAAATTGGCAGCTGAGTAGATGAGAGAGATTCAAATTAGTGGCTGCACTGAGGGAAAAGGAAGCATCTCCAAACCATTACAGATTCCTCTTGGCAGCTATCTCCTTGCCAGTCAGCAGCAGCCTGCAGCCAGCTCTGCCTGCAGGAGCTCCCCTGGCATCAGGGAAAGGCTCTGTGAGACTCAAGGCTGTGAGCTTGGGGTCTCTGTCGCTGTTTTGGGGGTTTTAGGGGGGTAAGGGGAGTGCAGGAAACACAACCCATCCCCAAGCAACCCCACATTCCTGCTTGCAGAGCTTAAGGAATAAGTTGCTCTCCTCCCTTCCTTGGTAATGATTCTGTTGTCGGTGTCAGTATCAGAACTATCAGTGTCAGAAGCTGCTCTCTCCACCTCCCCTCGGATGCACAGCAGAAATTGGGGAGGCTCTGGCACCCTGAAATCCCTTCTGGGGAGCTGTGGGGCTCCCTGAACACCCCATCACACCCAGCAGCACTGGGCACCCTTTGGAGGAAGGGCCTGGCAAAGCAAAGCAGCAGAAGCATATTTTTTGATGTAAATTTGCCTAATTTACACCCAGGATTTTCAGCCTGGGATCAGCAGAAGTGCCCACACAGAGCTCTTGTGCAGAGGCTTTGCTGCTGTGCTTGGTGGTGTGGAACTCGAGCCCCGGAGCAGCTGCTGCAAGGAACTGCTCTCCTTTCCTTGCTTTGTTTGTTTTGTTTTGTTTTGTTTTAATAGGTGCTAAAATCCCCCAGAGCAGCAAGCTCGAGCTGGGGTTGTACCTCCCTGCCTTCCCTCATGGCTTCCAACCTTTGCTCACGGGCCGAGTGACATCAAACTCTTCTGAAACGCCTCTGGCAGGTGCAAAACAAGCCCTGGGAGGATGGATCTCACTTTTACTCCTCCAGCAAACACTTTCCTGGTGTTGGGTGCATGGAGCAGCTGCAGGAAGGTGAGGGATGTGGCAGCACCTGCAGCAGGGCAGCTGCAGCAGCGCAGCCTGGAGGGGGAGAGCCTCGGGCCCTTGTGCTGGAGGCTGGTGGGCTGTAATTATTTCCCAATTGGTAATTGGGGTGTGCTGCCTCGGGAAGCAGCAGACTGTAATTAAGTCCCATTGGATGTTTGTGCTCGGTGTGGAGCTGTTTCAGCCGGGGCTGTGCTGGGGGGGGGCTGCCTGACACCTCAGCAGCCTCTGGGGGTACCAGCCCTGCTCTGGGGCCAGAGGTGCCACTGCTGCTGTGGCTCTCAGAGCTTCCTCTGTGGGTGACAATGGCACCAATCCAGCCCAGGCACGTCCTGAAAGCCTCCCCTGCTCTGCACAAGAAGGAGCCTGCACTGATGGACTGAACAAGACACAGGGAGCCAGCCCTGGGGGTGCTCAGGTGCTTCTGGGGTTGTACGGGCAGAGCCCCAAGGATGGAGGGTTCCTCGAGGGACAGATACATAAATACAGTTTTGTGATGGCTCACGGTGATCCCTGCTCTCAAAAAAGAAAAAAAAAAAAAGCTGTTAGAATGGCAATAAAAGGTTCTTTTCCTAGGGAGACCTTTGGAGGGGCAAAATGTCCTGGGGTCCATTATCTCTGAGTGTGGTGCCAGGCAGAGTCGTTGGCCTTGGCAGGATGTGAAGAGAATTGGAAGGCCTGTGGGGATCCTTTCAGAATAAGCTTTCTTTCTGAGTGTGAAATATTATTGCCATCCATGATAATTATTAGAATAATAAAGATCTCATTACAGAAGCAGCAGGACTGTTCTCAGGTACTGCACTGGGAAAGGCAGCAGTGTGAGATATGCTGATGCTGCCTTCTAGCAGCCACATTTGAACAACTTCTGCTAATTACCACTAATAAATATATGCTAAAAGCATGACTGGGAACCAGGCACACACACAGCTTTGGCTGCTGGTTGAAAATTGTACCACCAGGTTGTATTTTCTGCTCACTTTCATTGTAAATCTCCAAGGGGCTTTTATTGTTTATGTGTGCAATCAACAAAACCTTTGGGTTGTGCCTGGCTTGTATCCCCCCCACCCCATGCAGCCTTTGGGGTGCACTGGTGCATCCCCAGGTGTGTGTTTAACACCCAGCACACCCCCAGGCTGCTTTTCCTGATGGACACAAAGCCCTAAATCCACCAGGATGTTTGGAGTCCCTTCCCTCACTGGAGGTCATGGCCGTGGCCACTGCCCACACCCTGCTGACCTTGGCTGCTCCCTGATTCCTGTCTCTGCTGTCCCATGCACAGGACACAGCAGAATTTCCCTGTGCCGGAGCCACCAGACCTGTGGGAAGGCTCAGCATCCCCCTCAGGACATGTTCTCCAGGCTCCTGTGTGGATCAAAGCCTGGGCTGGGCTCATTTCCCAGCAGTTGCACCAAGGGTGGGACACTCCCAGCCCTTCTCCTCCCTTCCCCTCTGCCTGAGGTTTGTGAGGGTCTCCTGTGTCAGCAGCACCCCTGTCCTGGGCTGTGTCCTCAGTTGGGACCCCACAGGCCCTCCCACATCAGTGAGCCTCAATGTGGGCTTTTTCATCCAATCATACAACGACAGGCAACTCTGTATTACTACATTTTAAAACTTCTTCCTTTTATTTTATAACTATTTCTACATCTAAACTTCAAAACCTTCTATTGTCTGACTTAACATGCTTTTTCTTGAACTACAAACCCACATTCTTGTTATTGGTCCCTAAACCTGGAAGCCTTTTCCACGGCTTCAGGTCAAATGCAGTGCACATTTCAAACTCAAGAGTCTGCAGGCACAAGGTTTTGAGGACTTTCTGTGCTTTGAATTCCCACAGAGCACCAGCTCTGCACAGCACCCAGCCAGGGCACAATTCTGGGAACCTCCAGCACAGGCACATGGAAATGTCACCCAGTGGAGAAAATTGTCAGAGTCAGACTGAAAACTCATATACAGTTTCACTCATCTGTATGCTAACCCTGAGAAATTATGTGCAGAGGTGGAAAAACCGTGGGACAGAGACAGCATTGGGCAAGAATTTGAGTTCAAACTTCAAGTTTGGGAAGGGATCTGATATGCTGCAAAAGTTGCAAAAGCACAAAGCACAAAGAATGGTCTGTAGTTTGAAAAAAAGCCTTTAAAGCTAGAACACAGGTCCTTTACAGAAACCAAACATGCATTCAGCATTCAACAGAGTTAGTGAAAAATCTTAGAATGTAACAGCATAACCTGATGTAGAAAACTGGTACAAGGTGTGCTGCAAGATTGAATTGTAAAAGATGCATTGTGGCAAGGCCCAGGTGGGATGGTGTCATCAGTGAAACTGCTTGCCAGACATTAATTGGCTGAAAAGTTTATTGAAGGAGGTGTAACCTTAACAACCTTAGGTTCCAGTGCTATGGCACGGATTTTACATCTTTCTGTCTCACCCTTCCACCGTGAGACTGATAAAATAAAGGCTTTTTGCATCACCTCCTGGTTGCCCCATCTCTGTGGTTACCCAACGACCCAGCAGTGCCAGGGCTCCCTCCTGCCTGCCCAGGTGCTGCAGACACAGGTGGGACACAGACCTGGGGGTGGGGAGGTCCAGGTTGTCACCAGCCTGCTGCTGAGCAAGGCAAACCTGCCAGGGAGAGCTCAGAATTCTCCTCATCCACACAGCACACCCTGAAAGTTACAATCCCCGTTGGAATAAAACACATTTTTGGTATTTACACCTGTTGGCATTGTTGTTAAATGATAAACTTGCTCAATAACAAACACAAGAGTGTTTTTCTCTGGAGCTATCTTGGTGATTTTGTTTGCTTAAGAAGAGAAAGGCAGGCTGTTTGGGGAGAGCTTCTCCTCCCTGATACTGTCTCTCACCAGGAAAGCTGCTTTGAGGCACTTTGGAATCACACAGAGATGAAGGGAAATGGAAATTTCACTGTGAAAACTAACGATGAAGCAATTTCTCCAAGTTAAAGCAAAAGCCTGAAAACAATTCTAAGCAGTTTAATGACAAAATACTCTAATCCAATGCTGGTGTAAGAGTTTCATTCGTGGCATCTCTTATTAGAGAAACTGAACCCACGGGAGTATGGATGTGAATAAAACATTTCATTTTATGGCCCCAGAAAGGGGAAAAAAAAAAAAAGAAACCTTTGAGGGGTTTATAAGCTCTTTCATCATTATGCAATTGTTCTGCAGGACTTGGGAAATCCTCTAGATTTAGAGTAACTTTGGAATCCTGTACCATGTGCAGGAAGGTCTCTGGGAGTGCCAGGGAGCTGCAGAGACTCACACAGGTCCTGCTCCCAGTTCTCTGGGAATCACCCTGTGCAGAGCAGGCACAGCCAAGGTCGGGCAGAATGGGCCCTACAGCCACTGATTCCCCAATTAATTAGTGAAATAATTATGCTAAGGATCCTCAGAGACACCCACAGAGTCACAAAGCACCTCAGCAAGCTCAGGTCCTACAGCAAGCACCTGGGGTGGCTGCTGAGAGGAGAAAGATTGTCTGAGTTCTTGCCACAAAATCCTCCCTTCCTTCTTTTCCTTTGGAGCCCAGGAGCTGCAGATCTCCCCATTCCTGGAACCACTGGGTTCCTGCCAAAGCTTGTTCTGCCCCAAAGTGTCAGATGAAATGCTGGTGGATCAGTTAATTATCTGATTTCCTCTGCAAGGCTTTATTTTCCTGGGACATCTACAACAGGGACTGAGATACCCAGTTCCAATTCAAATTAGCTCTCTGGGCTGCTCTGTGTGTTCCCTGAAATTCTTTGATGACTCATAGGAACAGTTGCTATCATTACCTTTCTATTTCATTTTTTTTATGCTTGAGAGTAGAGATCAGAGTAAGCACCATGAGCTCACCAGTATTTTGCTACTCCTGCTGTCACATCTGTCCCCAGTGCTCCCTTTCCTCCCTCTCTGTGAGCTCTGATGACTCTGCACTCAGGCTGGCACCAAATGGGAGGGGTTAGACCCAGCTCAACCCACTTACAATCTTCTGGCTTCTGGTCAGGGTGAATCATCAATCACAGCATCATTAAGGTCAGAAAATCATCAATCATCCATCACAGAATCATTAAGGTCAGAAAATACACCCAAGATCATCAAAGCCAACTCTCAACCCCAGAGAATGATGTATAACACAGAGCTCCAGTGGGAATCTGTTACTTCCCATTATCCTTAACACCTGGTAGAGCTGGAGCCCAGATTGATGGCTCTGGAATGGGCCCTCCAGGCTCTCACTTCCTCACAGGTTTATGGATATTTCCTCATTTTTCTTTAAAAGCTTTCTTTGCACTAATCTGAAAGAATGGTCCCTTCTACAGCAGAACAGGAATTGTGTTGGCCAGGTCAGACCAGGACAGGCAGAAGGAGATGTTACCTGTGCCTGGGGAATGAAGAATCTCCCAAAACCACTGGAGATGGCCCAGAGAGCCCCAAGGAGGCACAGCCCTGAGTCACTGACTGCAAAATCCATCCCAGCCCCAGAGGATCCCCTCCTTAGGGACAATTGTGGGCCCTGAGGGTCAGTTCTTGAGGAGCAGGAGGCTCCTCAGGCTGCTCACACAGGGATGGAGCAGCTTCTGAAACACCCCCCCTGTATGAGGCCTCAAAGGTTGGACTGGGTGCTCTGGGAGGGCTTTTCCTACCCCAGGGTTTCTGTGCTTCTGTGGTTTCAAGATGGAGTGAGATCAAACCCTGAGCAGAGCCAAACCCCTCGAGGCTCAGCAGAGATGTTTCCCAGGCAGGTGAGCTCAGAGGGGTGGGCAGGGCACCAGGGGACAGATTTTAGGCAGAATTTAGACAAAGAGCACCCAACACCTCCAGCAGCAGGTGATGTTCCTCCCCTTCTCCTCCCAATTTTTCCCCTTTCCCTCAGTGCTTGGAAGATGCTGTCTGTGACTGAAAGGAACAACCAGCCCTCCTGAGCCTTTTTTCCTCCCCAGAAATGCTGTAAATTGTTAGAAATCATTCAGAAATTGTTCAGAAACCCTGACTGCAGTTGATAACTCAGCTGTTAATTCGTGCTCAGTGCTGAATCCTCCCTAATATCCTTTATCCTGCTGGCTGTCACCCTGGCTGTGACACCAGGATTTCTGTGTGACAAAGCAGGTGGAGGAGAGAATGGGGACATGCTGGGACATTCAATATCATTGATCCTGGTTTTGTGCCTGAAATTGTGCCCAAAAGCAGGAGTGGGGAAGGACCTGACACCTCAGGCAGCACCTGAGGTATTTCCACTGCTGGGGGCTGCCCTGAGAATTGATGGCAGGATTCTAATTGGTGTTAGGTATAAATTAATCCAATAATTTTACAGGTGGAAACACCTGATGGATCTTAGGAGGATCTGTTTCTATGGAAGATCTCCACAGTCCCTCTCCCCTCACAGGACCTGTGGGGTTTTGGGGATTTCTGTGGCTGCTCTGAGGGTGGTGCTCACTGGGGGACACAGGGGGAGCAGCAGGAGCTCAGACACCTTTTAGGAACATTCCCCTGTATTTCCAGGATATTTCCTACAGGAAATAGAAAAGAAAGCAGCCACTTCCTTCTGAAGTTTGATTCTGCTCCACTTGAGCAACCTCAGTTTGCCCTACACTTTGCCAGATTTTTGCACCCAATTTCCAGTGATTTTTCCCACTCCCAGTCCACACAAATAATCACACATATATTTATTCCCTCATGGCAGCATTTTTGGTGAAATTGCCTCCTTGTGACATTGTCATTCTCCCACAATCTAAAATTCTCTATATTTTCCAGCAGCAGCTCTATTTATTCCAAGATAGTTTTCTGTCAATCTCTATTTACACTGAGTTAGTATTTTTCCAAACTTATGATTAAGTTTGCAATGAAGTTTGGATGTGGAAGAGAATCAAAAGAGCCCAGTGTGATTTTCAGCAGCACACACAGAGCCCTCAGCTCTTACTGGTGCCCTTCACAGGGCTGTGTTTCTCACAAGAAGCCACCAAAATACTGTATTTATTTTGACCTGAGCTCACAGTAGAAAGAGTAAATGAAACAGAAATAAATTTGATAGGCTTGGTGATGGGATCTGGAGGGACTGATGAGAAGCAGCCCCACCAAATCAGCCTAAATCAGCCTGCACCCACCTCCAAGCTCAGCCATGCCAGCAACCCTCTCCTCAGCTGAGCTGAGCTCACAAACTGAGGAAAATACACTGCAGCTCTTCAATAATAATAATAAGAATAAGAAATTAATCCACTTTGATTAACAATAAAGGGTTTTTTCCTTAATTCTTGGTAGCTGCTAAATAATTTCCAACCATTTTTTTGCCTTGATTTCAATTGCTGGTGTATGAAAAAAAAAATCAATTCCAGCTTAAGTCTTATTAAAGAATTATTCTATCTGCAGATGTGATTAGAATGAAATGTACAAAAAAATGGTCTTGCTCTCATAACATCACAGGTTAATTGGAATCCCTTGGGATCATGGGTGTGCTGTCCATCATTCCCACCAGGAAACACCTCCCCAGTGTCTCACACCTCCAGCTGCCACCTGACTCTACTCCTTCATGGGCATTGTCCCCAAAATACTGATTTCTTTCAAAAGATGCATTTCAGGCTTAGCAGAGTGGCTGTTGTCACTGAAACCTGAATTTTCAGAGTGATGCTCCTTGTTCTTCACGGGGCACAGAGCACTGGGAAAGGATGAGGTGCTGCCAACATGGACAATGCACTCCTGGAAAAACCCTGAGCTGTTTGTGACCCCAGGGTGTGATCAGAAGGCAGAGCCTGAGCAGCCCCTGCCCATCCCTCAGGGGGAGAAGGGCTGGGCAGAGCCCTGCAGGGAGTCCTGCAGCTCCCCTGCCCAGGGATTTCTGTTCCCCTGGAGAAATGCCATGGATTCCTTGCTCTGTCTGTGCCCTGAGAGGCTCCGAGCTCAAATACCCCTCACAAATGGTTCCTCACCTCCCTCTTGGGAAGAGGGATATCTCTTGTCCTGCCCTTCCTGCTGCAAGGTGGGCATGTTTGGGGTGACAAGATCAGGGGTTTTTTTAGTATCTAAATGTGTCCCATAGCTTTGAGAGGGTCTTGGAAAGCCCCCCTGGACTAACTCAGAGTTACCTGGGCTATTTCAGAGAGCTCAGGGGGATTCAGATTGCTGAGCTGGCAGGAGAACCAGGCTCCCACACAGCCTCAGAGTGCCCAGGCAGCCCCGAGGGCAGGGCCAGACCTCCTGCACCAGGGACAGAACCTTTGGCACCTCAGACAGAACCACAGAGTGACCAGCACAGGGCAGAGACATCCCCAGGGCACCCAGGAGGAAATGCTGCAGAGGTGGCTGAAAGCATCATTCTCCTTGGGAGGAAAAGCCTAAGGACACTCATTTCTAGAGAAAACAGCATTGTGTGACCTGAAAATGAGGTTGAAAATGAGGTTGTTGGTGGGGTTCAATCCCAGTCTGAGTTCAGCCACTGCTCTCCAAATATCAGCTTTTAAATAAAGGTCTCTGCTCTCTGCTGTTGGTGGAATTCCACATCACTGCCAAAGGCACTGAGGTGAGAATCTGTTGCACCATTTGGGACCAAAATAAGGTTTTACTCCCATCCTCCTCCTGCTGCCAACCACAGGGGTCAAGTTCGCCTCAACTTTCTCTGAGTTTCATAGGGGAAATATTAAGCTGGGTAAACTTTGATAAAAACTACATCTAAATAAGAGTCCCCTCTGAAGGAAGAAGACTTATGCTGATGTGTGGAGCTGAAATAAGATTGACATTTGGAGGACATGGAATCTTTTGGGAAGCCCTAAAATATCCCTAAGTAGGTCAGCTCGGTGACCTGGATCTGTACTTTTAATACAGGAGTAGCCTACATTTGCTCTCTTTGATGAGGAACCAAGGATTTTTGGGCTGTGGGTTTATTTTTAGTAGTTAAGTGTGACCTTTGTAGGAGATCCTATAATAAGAACAACGACAGAGCTGGCCAGGGGTGAGTCACACCACATGCTTTGATTTAGAGCTGATGAACACACATCATTTATCCCCTGGTCATTTCTGGGAGAAACTCTGGTACAGACAATTTTCACTGGAGGAATCAAGTCAATACCCTCAAACAGGAGGGATTTCTTGATGGCAAAAAATATTCCTTGTCTTACAAGGTAATTAGTCATCATTTCCATCAATGGAGAACAGGTTCTTTAGGATCTAAAATGAAAGAAGAAACCTGGGCAAGGCCAGAGGTTCCCCACTGCCTTGCCAAGCTTAACTCAGATTTCAGCAGCCACCATCCAGGAGTTCCTCCAATCAATCCCATTACAAGCTCCCTTATTTTTCAATTTTTCCTGTTCTAATCTAAACAAAGAAGTACAGAAAGGGTTGAATTTCCTTCCTCCTTTGGCGTGTTCCTGACCCTGAGCAAACCCACCTGGACCAGCACTGCAAACCCCACAACCCAGCCATGGGAGAAACTGCAGCTTGGGCTGGGAAAATAAACCTTCTATCCCTGTCTAACCACATCAATAATTCCCAGCCTTCCCTGGGAATAAATCTGAGTTACCATATGCATCACCCTGCTGGTCTAAATCCATGTGGGGGTTCAGGGAAAATCAATATTTGCGTGGATATTCTTCAGGCGAGGGATGAAATTCGTCACAAGATATTAAGTAGAAGATACATGAAACGATAAATGGAGTGGCTTCCCAAAGGACATTTTCCCTTCAGGCCCTCAGCAAAGATCTCCCTGTCTCAGATGAAAAATTCCAGCTCAGACAGGGAGGCAGGAAAGCTGCAGGGACCACGGAGCTCTGGATCACCAGGGTTCGGTCCTGGCCTGGAGCTCCATTCTCACCCAGCCCATGAAATTCCTGCTGCACAGGCCTGCAAGGAGCACATTTTCCCTCCCATTCATGGAATCATGGAAAGGTTTGGATTGGAAGGGCTCTGAAAGCTCCTCCTGTTCCACTCCCTGCCGTGGGGCTGCTCAGGGACAGATCCAAGCTCCAGGGAGAGCCACTGACCCATCCAACCTTTGCTGCAAGACACAGCTCCCACCTCCCCTGCTCTGGAGAAGAAACCTGCCAGTGGTTGTCCCTTTGCTAGGACACAATTAAACACCTGGAAATGGGATTAGATCCATCAGAACTGGTTATTTCTTTGGATGACTCTGCCAGGGGTCTGGCAAGTTTGTGACACTGCACATCATCTGCACACTGCTTTCAGTGCAATCCAAGGACTTTGCCATTTCTCCCCTCTTTTCCTGCTTTTCCACCAAATCCAGGAATCTGCCCCTTCTTCTCCTGTCTTTGCTTTGATAGCTTGGTGGCTGGCAGAGGGATGGTGTGTTTTAGGCAAGGAGCACACAGAAATAATCCCTCCTCCAGTGTGTTCCCAGAGCACAGACTCGGAATGTGCTGGAAACTTCTCCCAGTGACAGGGACAGGACCCAGGGAAGGGCTGGAGCTGGGACAGGGGTTGGGATGGAGATCAGGGAAAGGTTCTTCCCCCGAGAGGCTGCTGGGGCACTGAGGCTCCCCAGGGAATGGGGAGAACAGAGGCTGCCCCTGGAAATGTCCAAGGCCAGGTTGGACAGGGCTCAGAGCAGCCTGGGACAGTGGAAATGTCCCTGCCCATGCCAGGGGTGGCACTGGATGAGTTTCAGGTCCCTTCCCACCCAAACTATTCTGGAATTCTGTGATTATGACATCAGGGAGGGAACACCAGTGCCCTGTGCAGCCAGGGAGGGATGGGATTTGTCTCCACAGGACGATTCAGATTTTGGGTGCAATGAGTCCCCCTCAAGTGACAGAGGACAAGGGGGTTTGGGAAGGAAACATCACCCAGGGTCACATCCTCTGGTGCCTCTGGCTGCATCACCAGAAAAGGTCCAGAACACCCTCAGCCCTGCTCTGTTCCAACATGACTCCAACTTTGTCCTCTTCTTCATAACAGCTTTTAAATGGTTCATCAATTACCTGGAAAATCCAACCCTTCCAAGCTTTGACTTGCAGGAAAAATGCTGATGTATTGATGTTTGTTAATAGAACACATTAGATGAGTAAATCAGCCTGTTAAAGGGATATTAAATGGGAGAATGGTTTCCCTCACACTTTAAATGAATGGAAAAGTCTTTAAATGTCAATAACATTATGCAGTCGTCTTGGGAGTTGACTTAAAAATGGATTTATTTGTGTATTTGATAGAAATCCATCCTAAGATAACACAACCAAGACACGTGCTGACATCTGGCTTCACTTTTTGATTTATCCATGGAAAGACTGACAAAACAGGGCCCAAAAGGGGTGATCAGGTGTTTCTTCTTTCCCCTCCCTGCCAGGCATTTTTGATTTTGCCCTCAGACTGCTTTTATCTTCAAAGTGCCCCAGAAATACAGAGCAATGTCAGAACCCAGACTGAGTCCCAGGCAAACAAATGGAGCCAGGAGCCTGACTCACTTCTGGCTAAGATGTGCAAGGTCTTGATTTCCAGAGTTTCAGGCAAATGGGACCTGTTTATTTAATTAAATTATAAAGTTTGAGGAACGAGCTCAGTTTAAAGAGGTATCTAAATTTAGTGTAGTTCTAAGTACTTCTAAAAATGCCCCAATAGAAACAATTTTCTTCTGTATTCCCCAAACTCCAAGTTAACTGCTTGAGAGGCTCTTTGGATGGCAATTTCTCCTGGAGTTAAGGTTGTGACAGCCTCATAACTGTGTTGATAGCTATCACAATTACTGATTAGTCCTGAAAGTGGTGAGCAATTCCAGCAGCAAACAGCCAATCTCTCCCAATAATCTACTGACTGGTACCCCACTGCCGTGGTTGGGAAAGTCCCCTTGAAAATTAAAGCTGAATTTCAAAGCCAGGCCATTCACTGAGGCAAATGTGACTTTCAGCTGGTTGGGCTCAAGCTCTGGAGCTGCTGACAGGAAAGAAACCTAATTAATGGGGAGTTAAAGAGAGTGACAACAGCTGAAGAGGGATCAGTGGTGTGGGCTTTCACCCTTAGTTCTCCGTGGTCATCCTGGAGAAATAATCCATTCCTGGAGCAAAGGACAGGATGCAGGCACTCCTTGTCATTTGGGTGATACAGTTTGGAGTCTGCCATGAAGAAACACCTGAGGGAAAATCGTCAAAAGCTCCTGGGAAAACGAGTGCCCAACGATACTGAGCATCCCAGGAGCTCGAGGCATCCAGGACGTCCTCAGCTTCCAAATGACAAAGTGTTTTCTCCCAGAGGGGTGGCTGGGAATCTTTGAATTGCAATGAGGGGGAATAAAAAACCTTCTGGAGTCGTAAAGCTTGCAGCTCCAGATGGAGCAGCTGGCACAGCAGGGCCGGGGAGATCAGGCACAGCTTGACCCTCCCCAGTGTCCTGTGTGCTCAGAACCAGGCCTGGGATCTCACGTGGGGCAGCAGCCCTGCAGGTACACACCTTGAAGGACCTACAGCTCCTGAGCTCCTCTTAACTCCCCTTCACACCCAGTATGGACACACTGGGTTCTACCAGAGAATCCCAGGAGGTTTTTTTGCCAGTTGTGGCTTTACAGAAGGGTTTTATAAACCCCTGGACTGTTCAAAACCAAAGTGCTGCAGAGGGCAGTGCCCAGGACAAGCCCTTGCTGTGACTGTGTGGTCACAGGGGGGAAATGACCTGAGAATTCTGCACTCAAACCTTTCTGAAAGCCCAGTGCATGTGCTGGGGAGGAAGGGGCAGGAGGGAAAGAATTAAACCAATTTCCCTGTTTTTTATCCAAGTTCTGCTGGGAGAAGGGATGTGGCAAGGAGGGAGCAGAGGGCTGGTGAGACCTGCCCGTCCTCTAGAACACAAAGGAACACTCCTGACTATTCTGGATAAATCTAAATAAATCAATACCAAGCAGCACACGATGAGCCCGGGCTGTGTCAGGAGGAGGATTAGAGCAGGAGTCAGTGGGAACAGTCTCATCTTTGCTCTTTACTCTTGACAAAGCTCTGGCAGCAGCCACCAGGTCCTGCCTGTGCCTGGAGGGGAGGGGACTGAGGGGAGGGATCTGCCTGTTGCTAAACCTTCTGCCGAGGCAATGAAAGGAAATATCAGCTCATTTCTCTCAGCCCTGCCCCTGCCTGGATGCTGAACATTTGTTTTGCTTGTGGGCAGCACCATGAGGTGGCTCCCAGGCCTGGCTGCCACTGCTGGGCTTTAATAGCTGTTCCCACCCACTGACCCTGGGACATCCTGCCCTCCCCACTTATCCTGAATTTTGAAAGAAAGCTCAGGGAACTTTTGGGGCTCCTTTCTGAGCCTGCTGCCTCCCCCCTGGGAGTCTGGGGACAGCTGTGTGGCACTGCCACCACAGCTCCTGTCACTGCAGAACTGCCCTTTCCCTTCCCCTGAGGACACCACTGCCGGGAGACCCTCCCACCCTGCTGGCTGGGTACCAAATCCCTCATTTCTCTTTCCCTACTGTCTCTTTTCCCAGCTTGGAACTCAGCCCCACGCAGTCAAGGGGATGCAGGAAGGAGCTGGAAGGGTAAAAGTGAAAAACTTGTGGTTAGAGACAGTCAGTGAAAGAAATAAGGTAATAAATTGTAATGGAAAGGAAAATAATGAAGAGAGGGAAGTCAAACCCAAATGAAAACAGCTGCTCATCACCAACCAACAGATGCCCTGACAACCCCGAGAAGAAACTCCCCTCCAACTCCTTTTTAGTTTTGTTCCTGAGCATGACCTCAATTGCCAAGCATTGGGAGGGGCTGCCCAGGGCAGTGGTGGTGTCCCCATCCCTGGAAATGCTCTAAAAACCTGTGCATGTGGCCCTTGGGGACAGGGTTCAGTGGTGAACACAGTGGTGGGGCTGGGTTGGACTTGATGATCCTAAAGGTCTTTTCCAACTCTAACATTTGTATGATCCCATGGGGTCTGGGGTCAGCTGGGACAGCTCCTTGTCCCCCCAGCCGTGTCCCTTGGCTGTGTCCACCCTGCTCAGCAGGGACTGACCCATCCCAGTGCCCAGCACTGCTCAAACCCAGCCTGGGGTGATGCCTTGGATTTGAACTTTCACATTTTCCCAAACCCTGCAGTGCTCAGGGTGTGACTCTGCAGGGTTTTGGAGCCTGGGAGCTGCTGCTCTCTCATGTTCACATTGACATAACAAAGCCTCTCCCAGCTGCTCTCCAAGGACACCCAGACTGTCCTGGGCCCAAAATGTGCAACCCAACACCTTGAGAAGGGGGGCTGAGCTTGGGGAAATGCCATCATTAGCTCAAGTTTGAATTGGGGAATTGATGCTGATCTGCAAATGGAGCAAAGCTCTAAAGGTGTGAGGAACTCGTGACTCGGGGCCCATCTTGGGGTGCATTGTGAGAGCAGCCTCTGGCTCCCCAGGCTGAGCCTGTGAAGGCCTTTCAGATAAATCTCCACCTTTATTCCCTCCCTCCTGCCTGGTCTCTGTTTCTAGGAAGCCACTTCAGGCATCAGGAGCAGCTCCTGGGGACAAGAGCAGCTCCACCCCAGCCCCACCAGACCCATCAGCCCCCTGAGACACTCATCCCTCTGCCCAGGAGCTCTCCCCAGGTGCCATTTGGGAACAAAGGCTTCAGGGTTTGAGGCACACCCAGAGGGACCCACCCAGGTCCTCCAGCTGCAGCATCAACACCTGGAATTACAGGCACAAGATAAATAAATTGTCTGGAGCCAGGGCCTTCCCAGGGTTGTTTCCTGTCATTAATTCAGATTTTGTGTATCAGGAGTTCACGCCTCTCACCCAGGCAGTGAGAACCTAAAGCCTGTGGGAGAATCTCTTTCCTTCCACACACAACCCCTCCCATCCAGGAGAGGTGGTGGGACAGGGTTTCCTTTCAAACTATTTCAAATCTCATGAAAATTCCATGGAAGAAGAATGAAATCACCACAGAATGATGCCCAATTTCTAGGAACCAAGCCCTTGCCTAAGAGGACAGAGCCAGTGCACAGTGTCTGACTGACTACATATCATAAACTCACAGCACTACATAAAAATAATAATAAAAATAATACCAGCATCCTCTGCCAGCATTATCCTGCCTCAGCTCTTATATCCACTAATGAGGACTTGCAGGTGTACAAATGCAAGATGTTCTGTGCTAAGTATATTATTTGTAGGTTCTCTAATAAATCAATGTTTTATGCAAGCAAAACCCTCGAAGTTAATGTGAGCAAAAAGTGCGCTCTCATCCCCAGCAGCTCCCAAACCCCTGCAATGCAGCCTTTTATTATTTCTGTAAAAGAAAAAAAGGGAAATCAATAGAGATTCCTCGTGCCTAATCCTCAGCAAGATTAGCACTTTGTCAGCCTCTGGTATAATCTCCTGGAAAGCAAAAAGCAGAAGGGTGAGAGGGTGAGGGGGAGGGAGAAAAAGTGAAGAAGTCACAGGGAAGCCTCAAGGTGTTGAGGGGTGTTCACTGTGCTTCTTAAAAAGAGTATTTCAAAGGTGGCTCTGGGCTGCTCCCCTTGGTGCCCAGAAGTCCTGGAGATGCCTCATGCAGATGTTGGAATGTCTAGATTGGAATTGGAGGAGGAACCTCCCAATTCAGCTGTGAAGCAGCAAAGTTCCCTGTTTTAAAAGGGGATTTAGGACCTAAATGCCAAAGTCAGCCCAGGCTGGGCAGTGCCAAGCGTTGTTGCCTCACTCCGTGGCCCAGGGTGGCCAGTCCTGGGTGGGAGATCTCTGTGGGACCTTCCTGGAGCCACGGGGATGGCACCCAGTGACATCTCACCACTGCACAGACAACCCCCCAGCAGTGTGAGAGCTGAGAGTGATGGATCCAGGGAAGGACAGGGAGGGACAGGAATGCACCCAACTCTGTGTCAGGGGCAGAACCTGGGGTGTGTCACTTGGGGTCTGCTGTTCCCCACCCCTCTGCAACCACCCCGGGGTTAAATTCAAACAGGAGCTGCCCAGAGAGGCAACTCAAACGTGAGGAAGGGGGAGGAATAGTATGAAAGTGATGCCTTAAGATATTAGCATTTATATTTTTCAAATCCTGTGCTTCATTAGTGCACAGCTCTAAACTCCATATGAAGTGTGGTTAACTGTCTGTACATTTTGGTCAGAAAAAAAACAATCCCTCTGGGCCTGGGATCCAAGGACACCCTGCAGCCTCAGACCCCTAAATGGTACAAACAAAACTGAATTGGGGATAGAGAAAACTGGGGGAATTTGACTTCATTACCTGAAGCTGTAATTGGAGGATTAACCCCTGATATGCAAATAAACCAAACTTATATCTGCCTGAAAAACTGGTGACCATTGTCCATCTTGGGTGTAACCTCTGGGAGGCTCCTGACTGCCCAGGGTGTATCTATGGAAGGCCTTTAATAAATACCCACTTTATCCTCTTAACTCTGCCTGGCCTCTGTTCTGGGGAGCCACTCCAAGGCATCAAAAGGATCAAAGACACACAAGGGCAGCAAATGAGCAGAGAAGGTTGGAATCACAACAAACAATTCATTGGGAATGATCACCTATTTCGATTCAGGCCAGAATTAAAGAATGCTGTGTAATCCTGGCAGGACAGAAGGGTGGGGACAGTGCTCCATGGGAAGGGCTGGAATCAGTGACAGGCACCACTGGCATCTCTCAGAGCTCAGCAGCAGCAGCTCCTCAAGTGCAGGTGCCCACAGCAGGGCTGTGCTGCTGAGGAAGTTCCCTCTCCCAAACTGCAGTTCCTGGAAAGCAAAGGGAGTGCAGGAGCAGAGCTCCAAGCTGGGGTTTGAACAAACAACCCAGCAGCTGCTGCTCCTCGAGAGGGGCTGCTGCCTTTCAGCCCTGCCTTCCTGCTGAAAGCATCCCTGGCTCGTGCTCAGCTCCACCTGACAGCACAGAGCCAGGAGTTTCAACACAATTCCTGCTTTCCACGCATAATTGATTGAGAGAAATGGAAATGAACCCTCAGTTTTTCTGTGCAGTCCCTCTCACACGAGCTTCCTTTCGCTTGCTGCTGTGGAAATGGCCTCCCAATAAACCTAAGTGATCTGTTCTGTGAATAAATAGATATTGCCAGTAACTCCTGAATCTCTGGAGCTGCTTTTCATGCAGTTCCCATTTCACCTGACAAATGTAAGGCTTGATGTAAAGCAGGCAGAGAAAACTGAGGCTGCTTCATGAAGAGTTTGCATTCTGGAGAGTTTCCCAAGTTGTCCCTGAGGAGTTACAGTGAGCAGATAAAAAATACTGCCAGGTAATTATCCATCCAAGCCTAAAACTTCATTCCAGAAGTTACTACAGCTGATTAATAATAGTTAATAAGCATGGTTTTGTTGATGCATGGAGCATGTTCCATGTGATAATGGAAAAATGGGTGCATTGCTTTTGCTCCCAGTGCCCCCATGCTAAACCTGGAGCTGAGGGTTTAACACACCCCAAGAAGTGCTGATGCCACAGAAATGAGGTTCCATTTGAGACCTGAATTGCTAAAGAGAGGAGCTCCTTTCTCTTCAATGACTCTGCAGAAGAATGAGCTCCTGATTATTAGACAGCCTAGTGGGTGAGTAAATTCTCTCCTAATTTTTGCTCCAGATCTGTGGGATTCACCAGACCAACAAACCTTATTTATTAAGCTCCTGACACTGGGATTCTGGACTCCTTCCATAAAACTAGCAATAAAGTCTTCAAAAATCTCATTAAAAGATTAGCCTGCTATCACCAGCAGCTGGGACATTGCAGAGGAGTGTGCTGAGCTCCCAGTATGAGGAGGTAGAGGAAAACCTGGGCAAAATTCTGCTCTCAGCACATTCCACCAATAACTCCTGCACAGCTGGGACGAGGCTCTGAAGGGATGAACACCACCAAATATTGGCTAGCTAAAAACCAAGAGCTGATGTTCTCCTCACAGCCTCCTCCAGCTGCCAGTTCTGATTAGATAAAAGTCCCATTTTTATCTCCTCTCTGAAGGTGGCACCTTGGCTCCTGATTCAGGCTGGGCTGGGACTTGGGCACATTGGGCAAATTCCTGAAGTTCAGTGGTGATCAGCCAGGCCCTGATCCCTGATTCCTGCCCAGCTGTGGATGCAGCAGCTGAGTTTGGTGTTAGCTCTGGTCTTGTCTTGAAAGTCTCCAGGGATGGAGGAACTCCTTGGTCATCTCGGATTTCTGCATTGTATTAATTGTATTTATTGTAGCAATTGTGTTTATTGTATGTATGTATGTATGTATGAATGTATTTATTTATTTATTTATTCTATTTATTTGTTTATTATATTCTGGCCATTCTGGTACCTCAAGGGACCAGAGAGGAGCTTTTCACAAGGGCCTGGAGAGACAGGACAAGGGGGAATGGCCTTAAGCTTGGAGGAGGGCAGGGATGGATGGGATTTTGGGAAGGAACTCCTGGCTGGGAGGGTGGGCAGACCCTGGCACAGGGTGCCCAGAGAAGCTGTGGCTGCCCCTGGATCCCTGGCAGTGCCCAAGGCCAGGTTGGAGCAGCCTGGGACAGTGGGAGGAGTCCCTGCCCATGGCAGGGGTGGAATGGAACTTCCAGATCCTTCTCATTTTGGGATTCTGTGTTGCTTTCCTGAGTTGAGCTGATTTTTCTCTGTCTGCCTGGGCTCAGCTATTAAAGAGACTCTTTATTAGATCTGTCACCTCAGCTCAGCTCACCTGATATGTGTGTGCTCTCTTTATATTCAGCATATCCGGCACTGTCTGAATCCCTGATTTCTTTGTGGAATAAAAGCAAATTTTCTCAAATCAGGAAATTATTCCACTCTTATATTCAGAATTTTCTCTTCCTTCATGGCTGGTTGGTTTAAATTCAGAGCAGAGCTGTGTTATCTCACTGGGGTTGTTTGCACACATCTCCTGATGCACCACTTCAAAAGTGCAAATGAAACAAGTTTCTGTCAGCATTGGGGTACCTCAAATTCAGCAGTGAATTTTGATGTCTGTTCAAACACTGCTCCTTGTTTAGTTTCCTGTCCAATACTCAAAAACAAATTCTTAAAACTACTTTCCTGTAACTTCAGCTGATAAAAGGCAGGTAACAAGAACACCTGGATAACTAAGGAGAAGTGTTGTCATGAGTACAGCCGAAGAATTTTAATCCAACTGTTCAAATAAATACCTGCAGGCACTTGGCTGTTGTCTGTCATTGCTCCCTGAGCTCAGTGCCAGCCTGTCTTTCATCCTCCTGCTCTGAAAAGCACTGGATTTTCTCCTGGGAGGTGTGGTCACACTTTCCAAACGTGCAAACTTTTCCATGAAGTTAAAGTTAGCTTGGGACAACTTCTGAAGCTTATGTAAGGGAAAAACTTTGGTGCCTTTTCCTTGTTCTAAGCTCCTGCAGGACATGAACCACATCAACCACAGGATTCCAGCAGCATCTTGTCTCCTTGGGAGGAAAAAGCACTGCTTTGGAAAGAAATCTCAAGCTCCTCAGATACTCCCCAAACCTTCCAGATCCGGGATTCACACAGAAATGAGCACTGGGCATTGCAACCTGTCTTGGTTTTTTGTGGGGTCGTGACAAAGTCACTGTGAGTCCCCTCAGAGAGCACTGGGGCTCAGTGAGGCTGCAGCAGGTGGGGGGAGGAATCAGAGAATTTATTAAAAGAGACATGAAAGGGGAGATTTGGTGCCAGGTGGCTCCAAATGTCCAGAGATGAGGGTACCAGAAGCCCTAAAATAAGTCTTACAAGATAACCTTGTCTTGAGGTAACCTGGAAGGGATCTCAAACCCCTCCTCCTTGGTGGATCTGGGGTGAGTTCCCCAATTTAGCCTCTCACTGCAGCAGCTCCTGGGTCATTTTCTGCCAAGCTGAAAAAAACCCAAAGGAAGGAAAGCCCAAAGTGAATGTCAGTCTCAGCAGGTTTAGCTAAAATCTTCCCTAATTCTCATGCTTGGCCTGAAGCCCCAGTGGAGAAAACTCCAAATGTTTTTAAAACTCTTTGGTGGGAAGGAGGTTAAGTGTTGAAGGTGCTTATAAATGTGGGATCATTCCTGGCAAAAGTGTGTTGTTTGTCCACTCTATTCCAGTTGATACTGGCACTTCAAACCAAGAAATTGATGGAATAAAGTCAGGAAATGCTATTTTTTTTCATCCTGAACATCATAACCTGTGACTGAAACACTTCACTTACCCAACCTCTCTGCCCTGAGACAAAACTGACCCCAGCTCACCACAGAGCCACATTCATCCTCAGACTCTGGAGCCATTCTGGGCCACATCACCAGTTTAATCTGCATTCAGGAGAGGGCTGGACCTGGAAAGGTCGAAGCAAACAGCAGCTGATGTGACTGAACATCTGGCTGGGGTCCCTCACGTTGGAGGGAGGTCCCCAGAGCTGTGCTGGCACCAACCCCTGTGCCATGCCCAGCCCTGCAAGGCCAAGGGCACCATTTTCCCCTCCTGGAGGTGGCTGGGGCTCCAGGACTGTGACTCATGTCTGCAAATTCCATTAAAAGCAGCCCTGAGGTCACTGTCCCTGTGCCAGGCACGTCTGCTGTCCCTCACAGTGATGTCACCTGCAGGCTGAGGGTGACACTGTGACCCCACAAAGGACAGGGCTGCTCTTCTGCCCTGCCACACCTCTGGCCCTTCAAATCAATGAGTTACAGCCAGAAAAAAAACCTGTCTTTATTCCTGTGTGCTCAGCAAGACTAATCCTGACCCAAGATTCTCGTGGTTCTGCAGCCTGGCTGATGGAAAATACCTTGGGAGATAAAGGACCTGGCAGTCTCTGGGAAATGACAGAGCCTGGGTTGTTCTCTGGGTGGGAGAAAGGAAGATGAGAGAGCAAAAATGCAGCTGTGCATTAAACTAGGCAGGCAAATAGGGAATTTTGATGATTTTCTTGTCCTCATTGTCACTTTGCAGTCCCAGTAACGTCACCCTCCATTTTATCCCCTCTTCATAAATCTTTCCACTCTCCATCACTCACTTTTTTTGTATCCCTAAATCGTGGACCTACAGAATCACAGAAGGTTTGGGTTGGGAGGGACCTTAAAGCTCATCCAGTGCCACCCCTGCCCTGGCCAGGGACACCTCCCACTGTCCCAGCGTGCTCCAAACCCTGCCCAACCTGATCCTCTGGACATTTTACTGTGAACTATTTTCCACTGCAAAAAAATGCTTTCATTGAAATTTTCATTTAAAAAAAAAAAAAAAAAAAAAAAAATGTACTAGTTGGAAATACACCTGTAACCATTANAAAGATTGGCTAGACTGTGTATTCTTAATGTGGATTAAAAGGATGTTTTGGGGTGTCACACTGGTGGGAAAAGGAAAAAGAACCTTTGGGCAGCTCAAAGATCCACATTAAATAACCTGGAGTGAAGGAAGGGGGAAGTTATTGCTGATGAGAAGGGAGAAATGACCCCCTGAACATGGAAAGGAAAAGCTGAACCCTGGATTTCCTGGCATCAGCTCAGGTGAGAACAAATCAGCAAAGAGAAAGACAAGAATTTAGGAAATAACAGACCACTGCATTTAACTTCAGGGCTTGCTAATTGGTGAGAGAAATAAGTTCAAGTCTATCATTAATATCTGGAGAAAATAACTTGATGGACAACACTGTGGGTGGCAATCCTGTCAAAGTTTCGATCAGTGTCAATCAAAACCAATTTCTTGAGAAGCAGCAGCCACTGCTGCTGCCTGTGTGGGCCTAGGAGGAGGAACACACCCAGTCATCAGTTGAAATGATGCCAGAAAAGTGAAAAAAACATCTTTTATGGGTGCCAAGGACCAGTCAGCCCAGCACTGAGAGCCCTCTCTCACGGCTCCAGGGATGAGTTTGTGCCACAAACCCAGCTGGGATAAAGGTTCCTGCTGTGGTTCCCTGGCAATGCTTAAATTGCTCAATTCCCTGGGGCTAGAGCACATCACTCAGAATCCCAGAATCCCTGAGGAAGGAGAAGATTTCCAAGACCATTGAATCCACCCTGTGCCCAATCCCCACCTTGTCCCCAGCCCAGAGCTCTGAGTGCCACATCCAGGAATGTCTTGGGCACCTCCAGGGATGGGCACTCCAAACCTCCCTGGGCAGTTCCAAGGCCTGAGCACCCTTTCCATGGGGAAATTCCTGCTGCTGTCCACCCTGAGCCTCCCCTGGCCCAGCCTGAACTTCTTCCTTGTTCTGAAATGGAGCTCCCTGTATCCCTTCACAAACTGCTCCAACAAAGCTGCACGGCCTGAGGATTTCTCACTGCAGGAAAAGCTGGTGTTTTTTTTCAAGGAGGAGCCATGTGTGTTTAATGAAAACCCCTGAAGAGATCTGGGGTCATTCCACAGAATGAGCAAGTTCAAACCCGGGAATAAAAGGATTAATTCACTGAGGAGGAAGTCAGAACCTTTCACAGCAAGAGAGGGACCCTGCGTCACCCCTGGAATGCTAATTATACTGGTGTAGCTAACTTGTCAAAACACTGGGGGTAGACAGATTTTCAAAGCCAAGAGTTGGCCAAGGTCAAACATCTCGAGCCAGGTTCTTTGGCCAGAAGTTACAGGGAAAACACAGTTCTATAAATACAGTTCCAGGAATGTGTTTGCACAGAATTTACAGAGCAGTGGGGATTGTGTCCCTGTACTGAATTGCCTCAGGTGCCCTGTGGCTGCACTGGAATTAACCCTGACTCTCCTGATGGATGGGGATGGGAATTCAGCACCAGGCCCTTGCTCTGATTCCATGCCCGAGATCTGGTCTGGTGGTGTGGGAGAAAAAAGGAAAACATGCAAAAAGTGGCCAACTAATTCTTTTATTGTGAGTTGTTCTCCACTGTCACCTGTCCAGTGGGGTCAGCCAGCACAGGGCTGGCACCACAGAGCTGCAGGCCAAGGCTGAGGGGGTGTAGGGAGGAATCTGAGACCTCCCATCTCCATCCTTCAGGGATTGTCCAGCTCAAGAGCAGCTCTAATGCTCAGCCTGGGTCTCACCTGGGCTGCTTTACACAGCCCAGGGCACTGGGAGGGCTCTGCTCAATGTTTCACCCTCTCAGATTTATAACACAAGTTCCCTTTGAACCATCTGGAAGAGTTTTCTTAAATCCTCTCAGTTCAAGGACATTTCCCACCAGGTCCTTGCAGGGAATTTAAAGCCACAGGTCGTGGTAGCTGCAGGGCAAATGTGAGCATCCAAAAAAAAAAAAATTACTGCAACATCAAGGAAACTCTAAATATTTCATGACTTTCTATGAGCTGGACAAGTGAAAATGGCAAACTGGACCTCAGACCTACACAGCAGTGTGGTTAGGGAAGGCACGACCTGCTGTGACACAGAATTCCCATTCTCTAAATATTTATTCATGTGGGCTGAAGGAGAAATTGGAACAGAAGAGGGGTGAACCTGTTCTCGATGCAGGATCTGTACCAGACATTGTGTAATTTGATTTCATAACAGACTCAATAACAAATGTGTGGAAGAATAATCACAATTCCCGTGGGGAGGGTGCAAAAATGTAAAAAAATAGATGAAATATCCATGCTGGTGGTAATAGCAATGCCAATGCACACCAGGAGCCACGAGGCTGAGGGTACCTGTGAGTCCCAGGTGTGCTCGTGGTGGCTACAAACCCTGTTTTGACTCCATGATCATGAGGATTTAATGATTTCTGCTGTTCCAGGGTCCTTTTGCAGCCTGGCACTGAAGCAGATGCTTCAACACAATGCAATGTTTTCTTGAGTAAATCCTACTGTTAACAGAGAGCCTTCATTTTGCCAGATCACCTCCCTAGATCATGACCAATTAATTTGGTGAAAAGCCTGGTCATTTCCAAAATCAGTGGCTAAGGCACCTCAACAGAAATATAAGAATGTGAGCAATGAGCTAAACAAAATGAAGAACATTCTGCAAAACAACAAATCAAGTGATTCTGGAGCCTGTTTTGCTGCAACAAAAAACTTTATGGGCCAGGGTAAGTTTTAGCAATAATGACACACTATGAAGCTCATAAAATATTTCCAGTTCAGACCATCCTGGCCAGCAGACAGCCAGAATATTCCACAGCTCAGTGAGAATCCCAGGAAAAGGAGGTGCTGGGTATTCATTCAGCTCCATCTCCCACTCCTGACTGTGATCTCTGCTCAGATTCTTGAAGTCTACTTTTAATTAATATGAATTGTTGCTTAATATTCAGCCCAAAATTTTGTTGTTCCTCCCTCTTTCCTTTTTGGAGGCAGTTGAATATTCACTGCCCTCCCTGAATTTGCATTAATCCAGGAGAAGTTTTTCTCATGAAATGTGGGCTGGGAGTGGCAGTGAGTGGAGCTGTCTCAGGAATCTGAGTGTCCTTGATTTTCCTGGTGCTCTTTGGGCCCTCCCAAATCTCTCTCCCGTGGCAAACAGATTGTGACAATCTCTACCAGAAGGGGAAGGAAGGAGGCTGGAAGGGTTTCCATAGTGACCAGTCCATCACCAGGGGCTGTGGTGGAAGTGAAATCCCTGAGTTTCCACCACTATGGATCTCCTGTGGTTATTCATGGTCAGGTAGCTCCAGTGTTGGGTGACAGGGAGGAAACTGATGTGAAAAATCAAAAAGTTCCTCACCCTTGAGTTCACTTCCACCTCCACAGAAAGGGAAGATCCTCAGTGAAACGAGAACCTCTCATAAGATTGATATTCTGGTGTGCAGGAAATGAGGGATGAGGTGCTGGGACGGGGTCTAAGCCAAGATCCCTTCTGAGAGGAGGAAAATCTGAGTCAGGGCTGCCTGGAAAGGGTGGTGGTGGCAAAGAGGGACATATTTTCTCCAGGAGAGGTGATGGTGTAGGACCTCCATTATCTGAAATCCCTGCACCTGATTCCAACAGGACTCCCTCCAGCTTGGCTTCCTGGCCAAGGCAGGGCCAGGAGCAGCTGAGGAACCCCGTGGTGGATAATTATCAAATCAAGTGCCGCAGGAAAATGTTCTCCTGGAGCTGCACCAATTATTGGGAGTTGGCTTGAGCTCTGAGAGATACCAGAGCATGACCCAGAAACGCCTCCCATGTGTGTCAGGTGCAGCTTACATAAGCTCCCCAAGGTAGTTTGTAAATAAAAAAATTAAATAATGGGCACACAAGGTGCATGGGAAGCACAGGTGGAATGTGGAGGTCACTCAGGTTCCCCTAATTGCCACTTTGATCCCCGTGGGCAATTGTAGGATTTGGGAGGTGAATAACATGTCCCTTCTCAGTCCTGAGCCTTTCTTCTCCCTGTAACCCCACGTGAGGTGGTTTTCATGGGGAATTGTTCATGGAATGGTTCCCTGGGAAGCTTTTCCCTGGTCTCTACTGATAAAAATTCATCCATCTGCCAGCGTTGAGATGAGTCAGTGAGGGAGAATGGGCTCAGATGGGGCCAGCACAGCTCCACCTGGGAATGTGCTATCCCAGTGATCCCTGATCAGGGTGAGCTGGAGCAGAGGGCAGCCAGAAGGAGAGGAATAAAGCAGGGATTTATTTATTGCAAGGCCCCACCCTGGCAATGGCAGAGCCCGGCTGCAGCCCCTGCCAGGATGGGCCTCAGCATGGACACAGAAAAGGGGCTTTGCCCACGGGGTTTCACACTTTGATCAGTTCTGCTCCATTTGCAGATTGAGGTGAACTGTCCAGTGAATCACTTGGGATGATGCAGTTCCACCCTCCTTGCTTGGCCTCCTCTTTTTGACGTTGTTTGTGCTTTTGGGGCTGAGGTTGGGAAGGATTGTCCTTGGATCTTGAGCTGGAGAGAATTGTTGTGTCTGACTGCCCTGGGAAGGGAACTCAGGAACACTGAATATGGAGCTGAGAGCTGCACACTAAAGCAGAACAGAAAAAAAACCTCTTAAAACTTAAGGCATCATCTCCCCCCTTCAGAGGGGGACGAGCTCTGGCTGTGTGAATCCCTGGTGTTTCCAGCAGGAAGTGATAACAGCCTGCATTGACAGCTTCCCTCATGGAACGTGCTTTGTTACTCCTCCTGCTCCTGTACTCCTGGCTGAGTGCTCAATAAAGCTCTGTGTGTCAATATTGGTGCCACCCCAGCCCAGCTCAGGGGTCAATCAGCCCTCAACAGCACCGAGTGTCAGCTCTGGGCCTGAGGGAGCTGGGCAGGAGGGATCTGTGCAATGCCCAGCCCTGCAGGAGGCTGAGCAGGGTAACTCAGGTCACACAGAGCTCTGCTTGGCAAATCCTCCCTCTCCTCGCAGCATCACACAGGCAGCACAGGCAGAAAGGACTTCCAGGACCATCAAACCCAATCTTGGATCAATACTGGATCAATACCCCTGTTCTCACTGGATGTATC
This sequence comes from Chaetops frenatus, assembly GCA_013400775.1. Taxonomy (NCBI): domain Eukaryota; kingdom Metazoa; phylum Chordata; class Aves; order Passeriformes; family Picathartidae; genus Chaetops; species Chaetops frenatus. The sequence goes on along the minus strand of VZTR01016834.1, from coordinate 97,018 downwards.
ATGCACGGGATCATCAAATCCAATTTTGGATCAATACCCCTGTGCTCACTGGATGTATCATCATGCACAATATCATCAACCACGTCTGCCTGGGATTTCAGCACTTCCAAGGATGCTGACTCCACCCCAGGCAGTTATTGTAATATTCACACACCCTTTTGGGAAAGAAAATTGTCCTGATATCCAACCTGAACCTCTCCTGGTGCGACCTGAGGACATTTCCCACTTCTTACCTGGGGGAAGACCCCAAATCCCCCCTGGCTACACCCCCCTGCTGTAGCAGAGAGCAAGAAGGGCCCTCCTGAGTATTTTCTCTCATATTTTCTGTATTATTTGCACAAATTTTATGGTTATTTTCCATTATTGCCTTTAGTTCTAAGTTGACATCCTGTCTGAGTGCAGAGTTTGAGCTGTTTCAGAGTGAGACCAGCACACCCTTCTCAAGCATTCCCTCAGAAACAGAGAATGAGTTCCCACCCTTTGGAAAATCCTTGAGGGAATGTCTGGAGGGACAGAGAGATGGAGCACCAGGACCTCCCTCCCAGCTGATCTGTCTGGCCCTGGGGGGCTGGAGTGACCCAAAATCCTGCATTTTCCACCAGGATTGCCTTGTGCCTCCTCTGATCCATGGCACCCAATTCGAAATGCACCTGGATGGATGAGGGGTGCAGGAGGAGGAGGTGGGAAATGCTCTAAGCCATTATCTAAGCAATTATCTGGGTCTGATTGGCCAAGATATCCAGGGCAGAGTTGTGTTTTCAAGGGAAAGCAGGTTGGAAGAGACCGATTTTTCCTTGAAGAAGCTGAGTTTTCCTCCAGGAAAATCAGGGGGGGAAAAAAAAATTCTTTACTTTTTTTCTTTACCAAAGAATTTTCGCTAATACTTTTTTTTTTTTTCTTCAATTTCTGAAATTTTTTTTGCTGCTTGAAAATTCGATTTCCCCTCCACATAAAGCTGCTTGGATAAATGTCTGAGCCTCAGTGACACCTTTACCTGTCGCCATCTATCATTTCCATTCCAGCTTTGCAATCTGGAAATTTCATCAGAGACTCTGAGCACAGCATTCCATCCCCCCTCACCCCAGCCAAGGGAGGCTTGGGAGACCCACACTCAAAGCAAGAATGAGTCAGGTGTTTTATCAGGTGGTTTTGAGTATTGTAGGGGGACAAAAATTACAATTATTCGTAAAAAACAAGCTATCCCAGACTGAAAAAAAAAAAAAAGGTTCCAGTCATTGGAAAAGAAGCAGTATGAACAGTTTAAAAAAAATTAGTCTCTAAATTGTCAAGAAGCCCCTTTTTGGCATCTCCAGCTGGGCAAATTGGGTTTTTTTGGTTTGTTTGGTGGATTTTTGTTTGTTTGTTTGTTTGTTTGTGGGTTTGTTTGGTTTTGTTTTGGTTTGGTTTGCTTTGCTTTTTTGTTTGTTTGTTTGTTTTGTTTTGGTTTGTTTGTTTGTTTTTTGGTGGGGCTTTTTGTTTGTTGGTTTGGGTTTGTTTGGTTTTTTTTCCTAATTCAGTGTTGTGAGAAGTCAAGAGGATTTTAGATCTCTTAGTTAGAATTCTCTGAGTCAAAAAAGAAAATTCAAGACCATCAAATCCCAGAGTGGTTTCAGTTGGAAGGGACCTTAAATCTCCTTTTCTTGCACTCCCACGGGCAGGGCCACCTTTCCCTATCCCAGCCTCTCACCCAGGAGAGGAACTGCAGGAATTGTCCAGCCCAGGATGAGGAACACAACTGTTGTTTTCAGACCTCAGAGGGGAAATGCCACTTGCCCAGGGCAGTTTTCCTCTGCTACCACCACTAATCCTGTAAATAGAAAAGGCATCAATCAAACCAGCTCCTTTTGATGCCCTCCTCCCTAATGCTGGTGGTGGATTATTGCAGCAGGTCACCTTGCACCCTCCCCTCTCCCTGCTACAGCATCCTCCTCTCAAATCCCTAATTATCTCCCCGAGATAATTGCCAAAATCGTTTGCACTCCTGGAGAGATCTTCAAAACCTACTTGTTTATGAAAGCAAATCATTCAGGTTAATCAAATGTGGTGAGGTTTCCTCTCTGCCTGTCTGGGTTATTTGTACATTTAAATCTGCACCTTGGCTGTTACACAACCTGGAAATGCACAATTACAGCAGGAGGGGCCCAGGCAGGAGGGCAGCTCTGTCAGGTTCATTTCCAGGGAAAAACCCTCATGGATGGATCCCAGCAAGGCAGGGGGGTTGCTGGTGGTGTCATTTTGGTTTTTACCTCTTTTTTTTTCCTTTTTTTTTTCTTTTTTTTTTTTTTTTTTAGTATTTTCTCTGTATTTTTAGACATATATTTGTAGTTTTGTAACTTCTTTTTGTGGCTTGGTTTCAAAATTTTGCCAGGCAGAAAAGCAAAATAAATTCCAGGATGCCTCTGGTCTCCTGGTTCTCCTTAGGAATCAAAGCTGAAACCTGCTTTTTGACACAGCTTTTTATAAACAGGGCCTGGATTTCTTCTGAAAGGGGGGAAAATTTAGAAATTACCAAAACTGGGAATTACTTCACCAAGAGGGTTCTGAACTGGGGGGTTCTTGTCAGAGGTTCTAATTTACAGAATCTATAAAAATTGAAATAGAAATACAATTTTTTTTTTAGTAAGTGGTAATTAATTTGCAAACAAATTCCAGAGTTTCACAAGGATTTATAAAGCTTGGGTTCAAATTCCAGATGAAGAATTCCAAATACACCAATTGTCATATGTTTATTTTTAACACTTTAGGGATAATGCTCAGTGATTCCGAATTCCTCTCTCATAATTTGCTGGAGGTGACAAATAAGAGTGTCCTGAAGGAATAATTATTTGTGGTCTCCCTGTCCATGGCAAGGGTGGGATGAGATGAGCTTTAAAGTCCCTTTCAACCCAACCCATTCCATGATGATTTTGTGATGGCAAATCCAGATCTCACATTTAAAGGTAGATAATCATAAATTCTTCAAATATCTCTTCAGATTTTGAAAACATCTGTGATCAGGGTGGTTTTCTTGTTGTGTGTTTGGGGTTTTTTTTTATTCTAAATGACATTTGTTTCAAAATTTCACTTACAGCCTACAAGAGAAATCTTCAAAGATTGGAAGTGAAATGGAAAAGTTGCAAGATCTGCCCCAAATTTCTGTTATCAGAGTGTGTATTTTTAAATATCTTTTTTTTTCCTTCTGTTTTCAGAAAGGAAAAACAAGACATCAAAATATCAGCACTTCTCATCTAAACTTCGCTCCCAGCTTCAGTTTCCTGTCTCATCTTCTGTGAGAGCAGCCAAAATTGCAAGAAATGAGCTGAAAAAGGAGGTTTGTGGCTGTACCAGGGAGCCCCAAGAAGTGCAGCAATTCCAGCCTGGCTGGGCCATGGACAGGAATTTATACAAATACTCAGCAGCACCAGAAGCTCTTCTCTAATTAAGATACCATCATATAAACTCTGTTTTTATAAGGCCTATAAAATTCATCCTGGGAGTGGACTTGGCATCCCCACGGGACCAATCTGCTGCTGTTTGTTTATATTTTTTTTATTGATTTATCAAAAAAAGTAATAGACATCATGTCCTTCCCCTGCCATGCTGCTGCTTTATAATTGAAGGAGTCCCTTCTCCTCCAAGCCCCTGTTTGCAAGCAATTAGATGTTGCTTTAAAAGAATACCTCTGGTGAAATTGATTTTTCACCTCTCTCGTGAGTCATGAAACACAAATTTCAATAAAAGGCCAGTTCTGAGACTGCCCAGCTCCAGTGTTTTCTCTGCTTTTAAGCAATAGCAGTTTGGGGTTGTCAGGCAGAGGGAGTGGGGTGCTGCCCATTGCAAACAGCTCAGGAGTTCAGCAAATAACAGTGATGGTGTTGAGGCCATTGATTTTTCCCAGAGAAATGCTGCATTATTTCCTGCTGGATCAGGACCATGGCTTGTACCTGTGGCCCTTCATAAAACCCACAGCTTTTGCTCTCAATCCTCCTGTGCTGGGCACAGGAAGAGCCCCCAGGAGGGTCCCTTTGGCCCTCCTGTCTCAGGACATCTCCTGCACCTTGTGCCATAAAGGCAGTGAATAAATGGGGATGGCAGTGAATAAATGGGGATCTGCCTCCCTGGACTCTCCAGCTCCAGGATTTCCCAGCTGGGACAGGTGGGCAGAGCAGGGTGTGACTTGGTGGGACTGCTGAGTGCCACCCTGGCAGGGGGTTGATGCCCAGGGGTTCCCAGCACAGACCTGGGGTGTTCTCTGCAGGGAAATCCCTGCTCTGTCACGCCCTGCCTCTGGGAATTGCTGCTTTCTCCTGACCTTTCCTGGACCCAGGAGGGCTCTGCTTGGCCCAGGCACAGAGCTCCAGCAGCAGGGGCTCCTCTGGGGCTCTGCAGCTCTCTGGGAGGAGCTCAGCTGCCTCGGATTTGCTCCCTGCCCAGCCCTGTTTGCTCCCTTGGCAGGGCTCACACCCCAAGATTCCCCCAGGGCCTCAACAGGGAAAGCCCAGGGTAGAACATTGGGTTTTCCTGCACTGCCCTCCCTGCAGGGACTCTGTCCCCTCTGTCACCCCTCCCCTGCTGGCCCTTCTCTGTAGCTGGCCCATCAAGGGCATTTTTGGGCCATTTTTTGTCAAGCTGGCGTTTTGGAATCTCAGCCAATTCCCACCTCCAGAGGCCGAGAGGCAAACACCCACCCCATCCCTCAGAGGGAACTTCCTTCCAGCTCTCAGCTCATTTTCTGTATTTTCAGTGAAAACTCCCCCAGTTTCACCTGACACTGGAGCCCCCCTCCCTTCAGACTGAATCTCAGGTTTATTTTCAACGCCAATTAACAGGTTTTTTTCTCTTCCCCTCCCTAGGATGCCCTTTACCTTGTAGTTTTCCTGCCCTGTCCCAGTGCTCCCAGCACCACAGATGTTTCCTGCTGCCAGGGGAGAGCAAATTCGAGCTTGTCCTGTCTCATATGTCAGTGAGAAGTGTCAGGGGAGCCCAGCACACACACAGGGCCATATGTTTGTCTCCCAAGCCAGAGCAGCAGCATTTTGCTGCTGATGGAAGCAAAGCTGGATTGTGTTGAATTCCTTCAGTTCTGTGCCTTGGCACCCCTGGATGCTCCTTTGTGCTCTGTTCTCCTCTCTGAAAAACTCACAGATCCAGGAGGGCAGAGCCAGAGTGAGGGGAAACTGAGGCAAACCAGCCCCAAACCTGGTGTGGGTTAAACACAGACTGGGGCTGGGCTCAGGGCTTGGCTGAGAAGGGTCAGGAGGCTCTCCAGAGGATCAGAAAATGGAATTATAGAGTTCTTGAGGCTGGAAAAGACTCCAGGATCCTCCAATCCAACAATCCATGGCAGTGGTGGAATTGGGTGAGCTTTAAGATCCCTCCTAACCCAAACCACTCCATGATTCTGTAAATAACAGTAGGAATTTCTCTTTCTGCAGTTCTCAGTTCAGAGTCCTGAAAATTTACTGAAATTTCTGAAAATCTATTTTGAGAATCCAGAAAATAAACTGAATTTAGGACACTGAATCCCTGTTTCCAGAAGAGAATTAGCCAAGAACCCTAAGAGGGCAGCCCAGAGCTCTCACACCACATCTTTTCCAGGGTCATGTTCTCTGACAGGAACCTCCCTTGTTCCTCAGGCTGTCTTCCCGAGGCTGAATTTTGACTTAATCTGCACTAAAAACAGCTGGAAGGTTTTGGAGCTCCTGCTGCTGCCCCGGGGCTGTGATCACCTCATTCACATGCAGATCCACATCCAAAGGAATTGACAGGATGCTTTCCTGGCTTCGGCAGCTCTGGACCTGCCTCTCACGGAACAAATGGAACAAACACCCCTCCAAAACACACTCCAAAAAATGATTGCCTTCCTCCTGTTGAATTGTGATGCCCGGGCCACTGTTTCTGCCTGGGATTCTGGCTCTGTACAATCACACTTCATTGTTTTCTAATGAAATGCATGATCGAGTTAAATGAACATGAATGGAAGCAGCAGTGCTGCAGACAGGAAAGCAGGAGGGATCTATAATTAATGTGATCATCGGGAAAAAAAGCTGTGTGATATCATTCCATCAATTATCAGCCTCTAATAATTCTGTCACCGAGTAAATGAAAGCATTTTATCAATTAGTGCCAATCGTTTCGCCATAAAGAGAGCTGAGTGCTGCTGAAAACCAAATCATAACTGCAGCCATGGGGGGGAAAAAAAGGGAATAAACACAGGATGAGTCTGGAGACAGCAATGACCCTCCCTGGCAGGGGAGTCACTGAACCAGCTCCATCAAAGGGGAGCACCAGGAAGAGAATTTCCAGCAGGTCTGGAGTGATCTTGCCCCTCTGCCCTGCCCTGGGGGCACATCTGGGGTGATCCTGCCCCTCTGAGGCACATCTGGAGAGCTGTGTACTGCTCTGATCTCTGTAGTGACCAGGGACAGGACCCAGGGAATGGCTGGAGCTGGGCCAGGGGAGGATCAGAGTGGATTTTGGGAAAAAGTTCTTTCCCCAGAGGGTGCTGGACACTGCCCAGGCTCCCCAGGGAATGGACACAGCCCCGAGAGCTCCAGGATTGTTTGGACTCCACTCCCAGGGATGCCCAGGGTGGGATTGTTGGGGGGGTCTGTGCAAGGACAGGGGTTGGATCAATGGTCCTGGGGGTCCCTCCCAGCTCAGGATGTTCTGTGACCCTGAGATTTTGTGACTTTGTGTCCCAGAGCAGCTGCTCCTCTCCTGGACAGCCTGAAGCCATGGAGGGATTTCTGCAGCTGCTGCTGCCCCTGCAGAGGCTTGCAGCCCTGGGTGGAGATGTTTGTGAGCACTCAGCAAGAAGCTGCCTCTTCAGAGGGATTCTCTTTGCTCCTCTCAGGATGGGAGGCTGGCATTTGACTGCATTATCTCCTAACTTAAAGTTCAGGCCATCTGGCATCCCAGTGTGCAAACAATCTTGTAAATTAAGGGGAAAAATATGGGCCTGGTTCCCTTATGGCTCCAGGCTGTTAAATAGCTGGAGATGTGCAGGGTGTGCTTGCAAAGAAAATAAAGCTGGTTCTCAGCATCCCACCCCCAGCAGGTAAGGCAGCATTTTAGGAACAAAGAAACTGGGAATATGACTGACCTTGTTCCTTCCTGGCACGTTTTCCCCCACTGACTTATCCATGGAACACTGATCCTCCTCCAGCTGGGCACAGGGATGGGGGCTCAGCCATGGTTTTGTAGACCTGGCCCTTAGGGTTTTATGCCATCCCTTTGTGAGAATTCCCAGCAGGTTCCCTCGTTACCTTAGCCCAGAAGGGCTAATTTTGCTCTGTGCTGAACCCACAAAACTTTTTTTCCACTTCATTTTCTTTAACTAATCTGGAAAACTTTCTCCACAAAGGCTTTTAAATCATCACCCTCTCACTCCTTTCTTCGAAAGCCTCCCTGGTAGGTTTGGTGCCTTTTTTTTCACAAGGCTCCTATTTTATTTAAGACCATTAGCAGTTTCAAGAGTTATATAAAGATGAAAGATCCTCCCATGTTTTAATGAACCTCAAAATGAGCTTTAGAACAATTTGATTAGAAAGCTCTCAAAACGTCAAGCGCTCCCTTGGGACCGAGCCATAACGAAGGTAATAATTAGCAAGAACAAATTTTAAAATCACTTATTCCATAAATATATGTTTTACTCCTGGTGCTTGGAGCCTTAGCCAAGTAGGTAAAGGTCTGGAGAAGTGGAGCAAGGCTAAGAACATACAAAGACATGAAAGTAGAGATGTTTTGCCTCCACAGGAATAATAAAATGAGGTGGGAAGAGAGACAGGGAGAGCTCTGTGCCTGCCAAGGAAACCAAGGTGGGACTGAGAGGAGAGGGGAATCCAGCCTGGCCAGGTTCTGGGGGTGCAAACAGAGGTGGTGACCTGGCATCCCCACCATAAAAACCACCATAAACACGAGGGCAGGGGCTGCACGTGGGTTTTGGGGGGGTTTTGTCCTGTGGTTCTGACACAGGAATTCCTGGGCACTGTGAGTCCCCAGCGATGGGAGGCTGCACAGGAACCACCCTCAGACCTGCAGGGTGGAGAGAGAACTCTTGCAAGATTGGTTATGTTGGTGATCAAACCCCAAAGATTTAATGCTGTAACTCCTGAGCTCGTACAGGAGGATGCTGCTGCTGCTGCTGCTGCTGCTCCGAACAGCCCTTGCAGCAGAAGTGGATGGAGAATTTCCCTGCACTCCTGACAGAAGTGCAGCTGGGGAGGCTGAGCAGGTAGGATAAAGCTAAATAAAGTCTCTCTGATTGCCAAAGGAGTGATTTTTGGGTCTCTTGTTCACATACCAAGGCAGATCACAGCTCTGGTTTCCAGCCTGACTCAGGGCCAGAGCCAGGCTTTACCCACAGCCAGGACCTCGAGCACCAACCCAGGCTCACACAAAGCTTCCCCACAAACTGCTGGGACTCCTTTTTCCCTCAGACTTCACAGGACATGGCTTTTGTACTCTAGCAGCTTCCCAGATTGTGGGGTTTTCTGGGTTCCAGGTGTGAAGGAGCAGAGCAGAACCCTGTGGGTTTACTGGAAACATTCCCTACTCACCCTTCTGCCATAATTCATCCCCCAACATGCAAGATCCCTTTGTCTGAGCCATGTGCCACTGCCTTCAATATTTAGTTGTTTTTATTTAAGTTTGGCCTGGCTCCAAGGGCAGGTCTGTCCCTAGAGCTCAGCTCAGGTATTCCCAGAGCTTCTCCTCCCTGGAGCTCCATGTGGCAATTCCAGCTCTGTGGATCTGCCCTGATCACCATGGAAGTGTCCCGAGCTCAGCTTTCAGAGGAAGGGGTTGACTTTGGAGGCAAATACAGAATGATCACCCCTCATTCTCAGTCTTATTTCTACTTTCATCCATTTCTCTGCCTGTCTTACTGTTTTCATGGCACTTCCTGCCCTGCAGGAGCCACGGGGAGCCCTCTGTGTGCTCTGTTATGAAGCACAATGCACAGAAATCTGCCCATTAATAATTCCCTTCTGCTGCATACAAAGTCAGGAGGGATGGCCCTTAAAAAGACAGAGATTTTTCCCTCCCTGTGAGCAACTGGAGAGAAGGACAGGAGAAACAGCAGCCAAGGAGGGGTCAGGGAGAGGCACAGGGGCCAGAGCTGAGCCTCAGACACCAGCAAGAAAGGAGTTTCCAGTAATTAAAGTGAAGTTTGTGCTGCTCTGGAACTGCTTGAAAATACAAAATACATCCTGGCTATTGCTGTTCTGACCTTCTCAGAGCCTCCCAGGCTGTGCCCCCTGCCCGATTCCAGCAAAAGGAGAACCATCCCTGCTGCCTGGGGAATTTCCTCTCCGTGGCTCTGACTTCAATTCTCAGTTCCTGTCCCTACTGAGCACCCTGGCACCTGCACACACAATAAATTTGTGAGGGAACGGGAAAAAGGAGCAGCTCAGCTCCAGTGCTCCCTCTCAGGGACAGCTTCGTGGAGACCAAAACCAAGCATTGTCTCAAAAATAGGATGATCCAGTTTTTGACATGAAAAAGGCTCCCTGCTCCATCTTGGGTTGTGCATAAAATTATCTTGGGTTGTTTCCCCCCCACACACACTCCCCCCACCCCATCCCCTCCCAGCTACGTCTCCTCCTCATCAGAAAAAAATCTCACCCCAGGCTATTTTTGAAGCTCCGGCGTGTTCCTTTTCATTCATAGTTTTCAGTGTACTACAGGAACATTTGCACTTCTGAAATCTCCTCGCTGGAATGTGTGAACTGCTCTCTGCTGCACGGGAAGCCTGAATTTCCGCGGATCATTTCCATTCATCCTGTTTTGAGGTGAAGCAGTAAAGGAGAATGCCTGAGGCATTCCCAAAACGATGGAAACATCTCAGAAATGAGCAGCGGGTGTGAAAATCACAGCAGCATTCAGGCTGGAAAAAGACCTCCAAGAGCACCGAGTCCAGGCTGGCACCAGGACTTTCTAAATGGGGATTTGAGGACAAGGGGAAATATGGAAAATATCTTGAACCACCACAGAGAGCAGCCTGGGAGAGCACCAGAGTGGGAGACAAAACTAAGGAAGGAAATCTGGGAGAGCTCTGGTGAGGAGACAGAAATGAGAGGGAGGAAGGAGCTGTGAGATGCCAAGATCAAAGATCCCAGTGACCAAAATTTTCTGCCTGCCACTGGAGAGCTTGGCCAGCTCCCACCAGCTCTCTGCTTTCTCCTCGTAGTGCACTAAAAATCCTTTCTTTTAGTGGTATAAAATACAGGACTATTTCTGTTCCAGTCACCATGGCCTAGAATGAGCAGTGCTGCAAAGAGATTGCACAAATTTTAATCCATGTAATCATCCTTAACCTTTCCTGCCTGGCAAATTGGTTCATTTCCTTTCATTCATGGATCTCAATTGATTCGATGTAAATATATACTTTTCCTGGCTTCTTTGCATGCTTATTTTTTGTTGTTTAGAAACAAAAGCAGCAATTAAAGAATGATAAAGCCATTACTAAGTAGATCACGTGGTGGTTTTCCTTTAGGAAGGGAAGTGTTACCGCTTGGTGATTCAGGGGACTTCAGCCACAATAACTCTGAGAGGGAATTAAATGTTTTGTGAGCTGCTTGTATTAAATTTCCTGAATCTCCTGCTAAATCCCAGGCATTCCAGCTTCAGGGAAGGGAGGAGTGTGAATAGAAGGGAAAGCAAGCTCAGGGCTGTGCTGGGAGCAGGGACAGTCCCTGGGAGTCACAGAGCATTGGGGGAAGAAGGACTTGCAATAAGAAAAAATTTGGGGACCTTCCTGATTTCCAGTAGCAGCCCCCAGGGGATGGAGTGATTTAAGAACTGCTTTGGATTGGGAAGGGAAAAGCCAGAGAAGGAAAACATGGGGAAAGCAGTCCCTGGGTTTGGAAAATGGCCAGAGATCAGCACTGGAGGGGTCTGGTGTCCACATCCACACATGGCAATGTGGCAGAGGGGACTTGGGGGGATCTGGGGTGCCTCATCCCCTGCCCTGGAGCCCCACCAGTTCAAGTCTGATGGTGTTGTTTGGTACAAGCTCCCAAATCTATCTCCTCATCCTTCCCCCTGTGAAAGGGCCTCCAGGAGCTGCTGCCCAGCCCCAGCTCTGGCTCTCACCTCCCCAGGCCCCAGCAGGACCCCAGGCTTGGCCATTTCCCCTGGGCTGGACACTGCAGCCAGGCCTGTCCCACTGTCCCCCTGGAGTCCCTCCTCCCACCAGTGCTGACCCCCAGGTGACCAAGGGTTCCCCAATCCCTGCTTTGAAGAGGAACCATTTCCCAAAATGTGACTGAAGCTCCCTTTCAGCTTTCAGGACTCAGGGCTGGATAAGCAAATTCAGGCACCTCCCTCTCCTCTCCCTCTGTCCATCACCAGAGTTTTGGGCAGCTGTCACCCTGTGGGTGAGACAGTGATGCCTTGGGTTTGAACTTTTGTATTTCCCAAAGCCTGCAGTGCTCAGGGTGTGACTCTGCAGGGTTTTGGAGCCTGGGAGCTGCTGCTCTCTCATATTCACATTGACATAACAAAGCCTCTCCCAGCTGCTCTCCAAGGACACCCAGACTGTCCTGGGCCCAAAATGTGCAACCCAACACCTTGAGAAGGGGGGGTGAGCTTGGGGAAATGCCATCATTAGCTAAAGTTTGAATTGGGGAATTGATGCTGATCTGCAAATGGAGCAAAGCTCTAAAGGTGTGAAGAACTGGTGACTCGGGGCCCATCTTGGGGTGCATTGTGAGAGCAGCCTCTGGCTCCCCAGGCTGAGCCTGTGAAGGCCTTTCAGATAAATCTCCACCTTTATTCCCTCCCTCCTGCCTGGTCTCTGTTTCTAGGGAGCCACTCCAGGCATCAGGAGAGGCCTGGGATATCTCACAGAAGAGAAGGAGCTCCCTGGTTGTGTCACTCTGTGGCTTTGTGTCACCAGGGCTGCACCCATGGCCCCAGGCTGGGCTGCTGTCCAGCCCTCCAGCCCTGTCCCAGCCACACATTATTTCAAAGCTCAGCCCCTGTGTCTGCCTGGGCCTCCCCCAGCTCCATCCCTGGCTCGCTGTGGCATTAGCAGGTAACAGATGATGTTCTGCAGCTCCAAAGCTGTGATTTATGGGTTGATTGGGACATTTTGCATTGCAAGAAGTTCTCTGATGGGCCCGCCCTGGGGAGGCAGGAGCAGGGGCTCTAAAATGGTAAATGACAGAGGAGGGAGTGAGGACAGATTATTCACACTCTGTCAAAGGCAGGCGAGAGAGGCCACCCAAGGCAGGGAGCTTCAAGAACACACAAGGAAGAATTTTCTCAAGCAATGCCTGATCAAAATGTGACACTCACTGCCGTGGAAAGGGGGGAAAAATTAAAGAAAGGTAAAAGAAGTGCAGGGAATTGACAAGCAGATCAGACAGGCAAGGAATGACAGGGGAGTCCAGGTGCAATGTCAGGTGTAGGAATCCCTACACGCCTTGTGAGAGGGGGAGTGAGGAGATGGGAGAGAGAATTCTGTGCTTTCATGAGCCTTTTTTCCTGAATCTCTCCAGTCCCAGAGGAGCTGTGGGGTGGAGTGGGACTGGATGGGTCCAGGGGAGTTTTCTGACCAAGGCAAAGCAGGGCCAGTGGGAAGTGGGGCACCCAGAGAGTTCCCAAAAAGGGAAATGCTGTCTGCAATACCTCAGGAAAACCAGGTCTCTGGGTGGGTGGTTTGTGCTGACAGCAACAGATCTAAATTTGATGATAATCTCTATAAAGATATCACAGACCTAAAATTACCTTCTGCTCACATTCTGGCTTATTTCTGATCCCCACTGCAGTTGGAAGAGTCACCTACAGGGAGCTTGTAGAAATAGGAACGTGATGATTGTGCCTTGACACCCATTTGTGGGCTGAGCAGAGACTTTTAGAGCTGAAAGTCATTGCTGGGAGACAGCAGGGTCCCCTCCCCACAGCCCTCAGCTAGCCCTGCTCCCAGCAGGGATGGTGGCACAGGCAGGGGACAAAGTGACATTTGGACAAAGTTTTCTGCCCCATGTTCTGGTTTGGTCATGAAATCATCTCATCCAGGCATTGCTGGAGCAGTAAAATCCTTCTGAGTGCTCCAGACTCCTCACCAGACTGGAATTTGGAGAGACAAAATCCACTCAGTTACAGTGAGGGAAAGCCAGGTGTTCCTCCAGGAATGAGATCGTGGGAAGGTTGGTGGGGGCAGTGGAGGGTGGTGATCCCTGGGGACACCAGAATTTCTTTGAGCTGGGGCTTGCACTGGTCCCACATCCCTGTCCTTTGTCAAACAACCCTCCAGAGAGACCCCTCTGTCTCCTCCAGCTCAAACTCTCCACATCCCATCCATCCCCACAAAATCCCCATATCCCCTCCAGCCCCACAAATCCCTCATGTTCCCTCCAGCCCCACAAAATCCCCATATCCCCTCCAGCCCCACAAATCCCTCCTGTTCCCTGCAGCCCCAAAAAATCCCCATATCCCCTCCAGCCCCACAAATCCCTCATGTTCCCCCCAGCCCCACAAACTCCCCACATCCCCTGCACTTGGCTTCCTCACAGGGGGGAGAGGGAAATCAGAGGGGTAACCCTGCTTTTCCAAGCGAGCTGGATGATGAATGATTGGATATTTGCAATAAACAACTTTTGCTCTTCAATAGCTAAGCCAGAACCACCTAATCAATACCTTAAAGAGCTTAAAGGGCTCCTCAGGCCTGGATTGTTGTTGTTGTTCTCCAGGCCGATGGGGCCGGTGTTGTTTTGGTAACAATAACCACGGAATGTGTGTGGATTCCATGAGACACTCCACTAATGAACTGCAGGCTGCAAAGGAAATCACAGAGCAGACAGACAGACAAGTGGCTTTTTAGGAGAGTCCCCAAAGTCCTTAGCAGGCCCTGAGCCCTGAAACAGCCCTTGAATGGATGGGTGTAAGGAGAAGCAGCAGGTAATTGGGGACTGGAGTGATGGGCTGAGGAAACATGAGCAGGATCCGCCCCTGGCCTGTCCCACATTGGATTTTCATTGATTTTGCACAGGTTGGTGCAGATTCCCTTTGCTGGATTTGGTCAGGGCTGGCAGTGCCCACCCAGAGGAGCAGCTGTCAGACTTTGGGGCTGGAAATCACTGACCTGAACCCCAAACTCTGCCACACCCTGAAGGAGCTGCTCTCTGTTCCATGGTCACTGCCCAGCTGCGTTTCCCAGGGCGTTGGGAGCACAGGGAATGGATGGGAGCCAAACATTCTGAATAACAGAACTGAAACCTATTTCCATTCCCACCTCCATCAGAGGAAACTGGGAGGGCTTTGCCCTGGCCAGAGAAAGGGAGGGAGAAAATCCCTGTGGCTGGAGAGGCTCAGCAGGGATGGAGGTGAGGGAAGGAGGTGGAGCCTTGCAATAAGCATCAGTGCTCAGGGAAAGGCTCAGGGAAAGAACACCAAAAGGTGAATACAAAACTGAAATGCAATTTCAATTTCATATAAAGACAGTAAAGGTTTCTCTTGCCATATCCTAACCCCATCTGGCCACAGGGCTGGACAGTCAGAGTGAGGTCAGCCAGAGGGGTCTCTGTTCCCTGAGTTTATAGAATAGAATCCCAGAATAACTCAGGCTGGAAAAAACCTCCAAGATCATCGAGTCCAACCTGTGAGCAAACCCCACCTTGTCAACCAAACCAGAGCACATCCAGTGGTTACATCTCAAGTTCTGCCAGAAAAATCCACGTTCTGCTGTCCCATTACAGGAGCAGAGGGAAATTGCACTGGTTCCTGGGGCTGGACTGGGATCAGTCCCTCCCTCTCCTTTTACCTCCCAGTTCCTGAAGATCAGCTGCTCCCTTTATCACCTGACAGCTGGGATCAGGGTATCTCACAGCAGTGGTGCCACACAGCAGAGCTGTGGAATTTTCCAAGCCATCCAAGCCCTACTTGGCAGCCCTGGGGAGGGAGCCCGGACAAACTGGATCACTCTGGGTTACTCTGTGCCCCGGGTTCTGCACTGGCTGGATGGAAAATAAATGAAAAAAAGAAGGAAGAAAGGGGGGAAAAGCCCCAGAGGAGGTGGAGGTGGGGTTGTGGAAAGCTTCCCATGCTTACCCAGCTCAGTTCTTGCAGAGATCCTAACCTAAATTAATAGATCCTCTGGGGTGTGCAAAACTGGGCTAATATTTTGCAAGAATAGCTCTCCCCTGCCTCTTGCCCTCCAGTATGATGAAGACAAAATGCCTTCATTATTGTAGCATTTAACAGTGTGCAGTGTTTATGAAGAGGCTGGAGGATGTGAAGGAATCCAAACCAATTACATTAATCTCCCAGCAAATAAAGCTGCAAATATTTACCTTCACTACACTGCTTTATCTTATTGGACAAGCCCTGGAATTAATCTAAATCCAGTCCTTTAACCTTGCTGGATGGATTGTTCTCCCTGCCATCAGGAGGTCACCCAGACTGTACAGATGGGCTGCACAGGCAGACCCCAGCTCATCCATAAATTGCATTTTGGGCACAGGAGCCCTGTTGAAATCTTCTCCATCCCTTGCAGTGCTCTAAGAGAAGCTCTCCCTGCCTCCAGAAAACACTTGGTGGTTCAGGATGATGCTGCAGTGCAAGAGAAGTGCAGAACAACCCATCCCATGGTTACCAGAGTGCAGCAGTGCCAGGTTTTATGCAGGATGATGCCTGGAGTGATGTCAGTTCAGCACCACGAAACCTTTGTTCACAGGAACCCATTGATCCAGCCCCCTGTGCCTCAGGCAAGCCCCATCTCTGCTACAAATTCTCTGCCATTTAGATACCTTGAGGAAGTAGACTTTTAAATTAATACTCTGAATTCTGAGTCCTGTGTATATAAAATACAGCAGAGTCCTTTTGTCCATCACAGTGTCTGAGTGTGAGGCTGCCCTGTCTGTGCTTTCAAACCCCCCAGGTGTGTCCAGGTGTGTGCAGCAGTTCCTGGGATGCTCTTTCAGAGAATCACAGAGTCACAGAAGGGTTTGGGTTGGGAGGGACATTAAAGACACCTAATTCCAGCCCCTGCCATGGGCTGGGACAGCTCCCACTCTCCCAGGCTGCTCCCAGCTCCATCCAGCCTGGCCTTTGGTGCCAGATCCTGGGGCACATCCACAGGACAGCATTTGAACCCTCCTGTCTAACACCCATCAGCACAAGTCGTCCTGGAAAATGTTACCTGAGTGTTCTGGAATATCAGAGCTCCCTTCAGCTCAGCCCTGCCAGGCTGTGCAAGTCAGCCCCTGGAGAACTTTTGAGTTATTTTGTGTAAACACTTTCAATCTCCAGATCTTGGCAATTGGTGCTTTATTTATTTAATGTCCCCTCCTTACACCTTGGAACAGCATTTTGCTTACACAAGTCCCAGAGTAGAAGAGGGAAAAATCATTCCAAAGGTGCTGTGTAACACCTCCTTCCTGTCCATTTAGGCAATTTATGGTGAAACCAGAGAGCTTGGAGTAGACAAATCCATTCCCTCAACAGTTTATATCCCATAAGAGTTTCTTCCTCTCATAAGTTTAATTTACACATGAGAAATCTCACCAGCTCTCCAAAAACCCCGTGAGTTTCATTGATGGTGGAAGAGTGATTTGGGCACAGCAGGGAAGATCCTTGAAATGCCAAAAACGTGCAGGGAAGGGAAGGG
>VZTR01016834.1:67500-80340 GCA_013400775.1 Chaetops frenatus | reverse complement strand
GGGAAGGGAAGGGAAGGGAAGGGAAGGGAAGGGAAGGGAAGGGAAGGGAAGGGAAGATTTTGGTGCAAAACTGGCACAAATGGGGAAATAGTAACTAGGAAAATTTTTTTATTTGGGACCAGGCTGAGATGGAGGTGCAGAGGTACAAGGGCGACAAAAAAGAATAATCAGGAAAGGAGAAAACAAAAAAAGATAATTATGCAAATGATGTGATTGATTGTGCCCAGGGGGGAGATCAGACAGGGAATTCCCTCAACAGATTCAATTCCTCACCATCATTTAAACATTGTTCCTGCACTGGATTTCCTCTTCCATACAGATGGCCAAACAATATAAAACCCTCAAGAAAGAGCTTTTCAAAAGACTCTCCTTGGATTTTTTTCTCCACTCTTAGTGGCTGCAAATGTGAAATCATCATTGCTAAGGAGAAATTCCTGACTTATACTGGTGGGAGAATGATCCCCTTCCCTCTGCCAGAGAAATGCATGTTCAGCCAGGGGAACCACAGCCCCAAATCTCCTCCATTTCATAATTCTCTGCTGAATTATGGGTGGGTACAGCTCAAAATTTGTCCTGCATGGCAAAGCCACTTCCCTTCCTATGGCACATGGGGAAAGCTCATCCCTGAGACTCTTCCAAATCACCCAGAAGGAGCTCTGACAGACAAACTGGGGTTGTGAGGAGCAGGAAGGAGGAAATGCATCTGGAATTTCAAAATTCCTGGGAAGTGCCTTTGTTTAATGCAGTGGAGCTGGGGTATTGGCAGCATTTTGCAAGTGCCTGAATTTTTTATTTAAAAAATGGCAGAATCAAAACCATTTTATTAACTCATCTTCATTTTGCTGCTCTGTTTAAGGCAAAGGAAAGCAAATAAATGATTCCCTGCACTCCAGATGAAATGTTTCACATCGAGGTCCTCCAGGGGAAGTCGTTTGTGTTTTCATTCAGAGCTAGCTCATTATGAACCATCTTCCAATTGTCATTTAAAGAAAAGCACGGGGTTTGCAATGAAACACGTTGTTAAACACAGACCAAAAGTCTCCCAACTGGAAGTGAGGAGCTGATTCCAGGCTGGGAGCCCAGCCCAGCACTCAGCTCCTGCTGGAGCCCTGCTCTGCTCCCACATCCCAGGAAATTCAATCCAGAGACAGCTCCTGGGTGCTACAGCCCAGCAGGAACCACGGTGCACACCTGGGCCAACACCCAGGCTGGAAGGAGGATCCGAGGAAGGGTTAAATCCCACAGGGAATTGCACAGGGAATAAGCCAGGCCTGGCTCGTTAACCCCTCTTTGTCTGGCTTCACTCAAAGCTCTGCAGGGATGTTCTGCTGCTTTTTTATTTTCCTGAGCTCAAACATTTCCCTGAGGCTCCCATTGCTGTTCACTCCAAAAAAAGGGCATTGTGGAGCCACATCCCCAGGGACTGAGGAGTGACAGGACACAGGGAATGGCTTCAGACTGCCACAGGGCAGGCCTAGGTGGGATACTGGGGAGGAATTCTTAGCTCAGAGGGTGGTGAGGGGCTGGGATGGAATTCCCAGAGGAGCCCTGGCAGTGCCCAAGGCCAGGCTGGACAGGGCTTGGAGCAGCCTGGCACAGTCAGGGAGGGGTCCCTGACATGACATGGGGTGGGGTTGGATGGGATTTCAGGTCCCCCTAACCCCAACCAGGCTGGGATTCTGGGGTTCTGAGGTTCCTCTCTGCCCCTTTCCAACGCTGAGCAGTGTTTGGTCACATCCCCTTTGTTGTGCCTTTGCTGTTCCCAGGTGAGCTCAGCCCAGGTAACCCCGAGCTCCCCAGTGAGCACAGACTCACTCAGGGACCTGGAGGAGAAATTCAATCCCAGCCCAACCTCAAATCTCAACCAATTCTGCCCCCAAGGCTCAAGCCAAGCCTGTGAGGGGCTGTTCACATCCAACACCAGAGCCCCCTCCTCACCTAGAGCACAGAAGCTGCAGATTCTTTAATTGCAGTACAGAAATGACTGAAATTCCATGTCCTTCCCTCAGACCCTGCTGCTATTCCTGACTGTGCCCTTTGCTGCACTGAGCTTGACCAGCTCTGGAAACTCCAAATTCACACTCTTCAAAAAAAAAAAAAAAAAAAAAAAAAAAAAAAAAAAAAAAAAAAAGAATCCCATTCTTTTCAGAATGACCTTTACTTTTCAAATTGCCCAATATCTGCATTTTAAGTAGGCAAATGCAATTCATTCAGCCATAATAAATATCCAGGATTGTCCTGAGAGACCCCATAGATTTGGATGTGGCCAGGTCCAGGCAGTGAATTTCAGTTTAATATTGCAGGCCTATTTGTTTTGCTATTAATTCCAGCAAGGACAATTGATCAATTGTTTTAATTTTAAATCAGAGAGCTAATATCTGCCTTTGGCTTCCCTTGTGGTGGTTCAGCTGCTGCCTCTGAGCTGCAAAGATCACTTTTGATTATTCTGTTTTGTAGGTAACTCAGCCACCCCCAGTGAGGAACATCAGCTGCCCTTTCCCTGACAGGATGGGGATGATGCAGCATTTCAGACCAGCCTGGAGGGTGATGTGGCTCTCCCAGTTTGGGAGGTTTGGAGGTTGTGAGACCTTTCCAGCAGCCCTGAGCCTCCTGCCCTGTTCTCACAGTGTCTGCACAGGCCATGCCCAGCACTCAGCCCTCTGGAGGAAAGATTTCCTCACCCCCTGGCTCTGGTTTCTGGGATCACCTCCTGCTTTCTCTCGTCCCTCATCATTTTATGACCTCCCTCAAAGTTCTCTTGCTGCCTGCCCTGCAGCTTGGCCCTTCCCCATCTCAGGGTTGGTGGAGGTTTGGAGTTCCCTCCACCTCCTTCTCTTCCTCCTCCTGCTCTTTTTTCCCACCTCAGCCTCTCAGAACCCAGACCCCACATTCAGCCCCCAACCCACAGAATCCCAGAATGGTTTGGGTTGCAAGAGACCTTAAAATTCTTCTCTTTCCACCCCCTGACATGAGCAGGGACAGCTCCCACTGTCCCAGGCTGCTCCCAGCCCCAATGTCCAGCCTGGCCTTGGGCACTGCCAGGGATCCAGGGGCAGCCACAGCTTCTCTGGGCACCCTGTGCAGGGTCTGCCCACCAGGACAGGGAAGAATTTCATGGACTTTTTGCCAGCTCCTCTACAAAGTCAAGGTCTTATCTGAGGTCACCCCTCAGATAAGACCTTGACTCTCACACCTCACTCTCTCCCCTCCTCCTTTTTTATGAAATGGTGTCTCCAAAGGGTGTTTTTTTGGAAGCCAGAATGTTCTGCAGAAAGGAATTCGTTGGGCTTTGTTTGCTGTGTTCCTCCTTCGGAATCAATTATTCTTGCAATTCTCATTTGTTAGCAGATTCATTGCTTTGATTCCTTCCTGCATACTGATACTCCCCATCCTGCTCCTCCAGGTACCTGGAATGGTGGCTAAATGCTTTTGTACCTCTACCTGGGGCAGAGGCTGCAGCTCTGGAATGCTGTGATTCCCTTTTAAGTTCTGCACATTTTCAGCTCAGCCTTCCCCTTCCCTTGACACTTTTGGCCTGGTCTAATTGCAGTCCCTGCAGCTTTGCTCTGTTCCATTGAAAAGCTCATTTTCTGAGCTTCATTTAACTGCAGTTCATTCTCTGCAGCTCATTCTGCAGCCAGAGCAAAGAGGGCTCTGTGGTGCTGCTGATCCTCCCCAGGCACACCAGGCCAGGCTGGGATAGGAATCCCCTCTCAGTGCTCCAGCTTGGGTCACTGGAGATGACCACAGACAACTGGACAGACCCTCAGGGGTCCCTTCTCCTCCCTGGTGACCCCAGGGAATGGCTGGGGTTGGATTTTAGGGAAAGGTTCTTCCCCCAGAGGGTGCTGGGCACTGCCCAGGCTCCCCAGGGAATGGGCACAGCCCCGAGGCTGCCAGAGCTCCCAGGGATGCCCAGGGTGGGATTGTTGGGGGGGTCTGTGCAGGGCCAGGAGCTGGATCAATGATCCTGGGGGTCCCTCCCAGCTCAGGAGATTCTATGGAACCCCAGAATTATTCAGGTTGGAAAAGCCCTTCAAGGCCATCGAGTCCAAGCTGTGCCTGATCCCCACCTTGTCCCCAGCCCAGAGCTCTGAGTGCCACATCCAGGAAAAGGAAGGGAAGACACCTGTGGCCTTGCAAATGCTGGAATGAAGGCTCTAATTAACCTGGAAAACACTTGTGTCACCCTCCTGGCCCCTCTGTCCCATCCCCACTCCAACCACTCTCACCATGCTGGGAAAGCTGGGATAGGATCTGAAACCTTAAAAGTGGGGGCATGTGCCATAAAGCCCCAGGTATATCGTGGTTTGCAGGATACAGAGAAGGCAATCCCATCCACCTCCCTCCTGACAGTCCAGGGGATGCCTGGAGCAGGTGCCAGGTGCTCAGGCCATGGCACAGCAGCCTCCTGCCACAGCACCAGCTCTGAGCAGGACAGAGATGCTGCTGGGGGTGACAGCATCTGTCCTCAGCTCTGACAGCTCCACACAGGAGTCTGTGCTTGATGCAACTCCAGAGAGGCCCAGGAAACAGGAAAGGAGCCCCAGGCAGGAGCTGGAGCGTGGGCTTTGCTCTCCCTGCTCTGTCCTGCAGGCTGGAGGGTGCCAGAGATGAGATAGAGGAGAGATGGATTGTCTCCTCAGCTCACTCTCTCTCTGTCATTAATCAGCTTCTCAGATAATTTGTATAAAAGTATAACTTAAAGCAAAACAAAGCCCTTGGGATGATTTCTGCCCTCATGAATTCTTAATCCAAGCAGGACAGCAGATGATGTCTCTCAAAACGTCGCTGCTGCTCTTTCCAGCAGAGGCCAATTAATTACTGCAGGATGGGGTTTGGGGGCTGCCTCATCTCTTCAATAAATCCCCTGTGTGCAGGGGCAGAGAGAGTCCCCATTCCTCAGGCAGGACACAGGGGGACAGCTCTGCCCTGGGAGAGGGGCTGTGCCCAGCACAGGTGTCCTGCTGCCAGGAGGGACCAGCCACAGTCCCAGGAGAACAATTCCTGCTGGTTAAACTGGAGCTGTGTGGGGCACTGCTGGCCCTGTTCAGCATCCTGTGCTCAAGAGGGGCTGGAATTTGGTCCTTGGCACCCTCTGGAATATTCCCTGCCCTGTCCTCATGGCTGGACCCTGTGCTGGAGGGAAGCAGGGGCTAAACTCTATCTAAAGACAGGTTCCCCGTGGACCAAACAAAGCAAATTTGCTGTTAGGCCTTCAAATTTACCTCCAACCCAGGAATCAAAATATTGAGCCCATTCCTCAGTGTCCTACAAAAGGCCTGGCCACAGCTCTGGATGTGGAACAGTAACTCAATCCCCAGCACCCTTGGGTCAATAAACTTTCAACATTATCTCAACAGAAATTTAAATCTCGGGTTGGTTTCCCATCTGTTTATTTAATACCAATGCTTTAAGGATGTTCTGCCCTTGGCAATCAATGAGACCAAATCTGCCCTGGGCTTTGGGCTGAGCTCTACCCTTTGAAGTGAAGTCAGGTATAGAAATCTGTCTGCAGCTCCCTCTGTAACAGTTTGTTCTAGGGGAAAAAAAAATAAAAAGTTTGAATGTTACGCTCTGATTCTGATAGAGAATTCTCTCTAAACCTATTGTAGTCCTAAAAAAAAAAAACAACCCCTTACAGCTGAGAACAGTGCTCAGCCTGGGGATTTGGCAGCTTTTTGCTGCTGACACAAACAGGGATTAATGAACAACCTCTCCCTGCCCTGGGAGCCTCCTGGGTGCCAGCCCAAGGTGGTGCCTTTGGAAATGTCCCAGTGCACTGCAGGCACTGGGAGCTGTGGGTTGGGATTGGGGCTGCCAGAAGGAAGATGCCCATGGATAACAATCTGTACCAGCTGCAGAATTCCCAGCCCTTTGCTCTCCTGGCTCTGCCCCTTTGGATGGATTATGAAAACGTGGTGCAAGCAGGCTGGATATCAGGAAGAAGTTTTTTACAGAAAGGGTGATAAAATACTGGAATGGTCTGCCCAGGGAGGTGGTGGAGTCACCATCCCTGGATGTGTTTAAAAAGAGCCTGGATGTGGCACTGGGTGCCATGATCTGGTTGAGGCGTTGGGGCTGGGTTGGACTCGATGATCTTGAAGGTCCCTTCCAACCTGGACACTCTGTGAATTCTGTGAATTCTGGAGTGCTGGGAGCTCCTCAAGGCAGAAAATTGCAAAGCACAGGGGTCAGGCCCATCAGTCTCCTCCAGACGTCTGGGAGCCACAGGGAAAGCACCCAGGGGCCCTGACTCCCTTCCAGCTGAGGAGAAGGGAATAATGAATGGGGAGAAACAAGATAATAATGATAAATCTTGTTCTGAAGCCTTTAATAACGAGGCTTTGTTGTAAATCCATCACAAATAAACATTAATATGGAGCCAGCAAACAGATCAGGTTAATTACATCATCTGGAAACGCTGTGGTACCTCCAGCCTGCAGGAAAAAAAGGAATCAAACCCCCTGGGAGTGGGAGAGATGGCTTTTTTTTTTAATTAGTGGAGCATTAAAATCTCTGAGCTCACATCTCCCAGTGTTCCTCTGGCTTGAGTGAGATGCTACACTTTGCCTCCCGTTTGACAAAACCTGCAATTTCCAGGTGAGCAGGAATTCGGGCTGATTATCAGTGTGCCAGTTTGCACCCTGCACTGCTGGCTCACCCTGGAGCCATGGAAAAACCTTCCAGGCCATCCAGGCTCTGTGCCAGGAGACATTCCAGGGTCCTGCAGGGAAAACCTTCCCTTGTTTTGCTCTGTGTGCAGTCTGTGCCCCCATTCCCTGCTCCCCATCCCGGGATCACAAGCCTGGCCCCTGTGGGTTCACTGGGATGTGCTCTCAGCTCCTCCTTGGTGACCACGGGGAAGGTTCTGAGCTCTCCCTCTCCCAGCTTTTCAAGGGCAGTTTGGCTCCCAGAGCTTCCCAAACTCTCCCCAGTCCTGCATTTCCAGACAAAAAAAAAAATCCCCAAAAGCTGCCAGACCTGTGAGCTCCCCAGCTGCAGGAGAGCGTGGTCCATGTCCCAGGAGTTTCAAGTTGAAAGAGAAACTGATTTTCTCTGGTGCTCTGAGTGCCACGTCCAGGAAAAGGAAGGGAAGACACCTGTGGCCTTGCAAATGCTGGAATGAAGGCTCTAATTAACCTGGAAAACACCTGTGTCACCCTCCTGGCCCCTCTGTCCCATCCCCACTCCAACCAGAGCACCAGAGAGCACCAGAGCCAGGGATGCTCCAGAGGTGGAGCTCTGCTTGGGTGCCCAGCAGATGCAGTTGTAGCACAAAAATGGGAATATTCCTACAATTAGCTGGAAACAGGAGCAGTCCCAGGCTCTGCTGTGCTTGGGACCAGCCCAGCTCCCCTTCCTGAGTCTCCTTTGGTTTTCCTTTCAGCCACAGGGCTGCCCTAAACCAGTGCTGGAAGGGAAATAATCCTTTCAAAGGGAACAAACATTTCCCTTGAACAACTAAATTCCTTTTGAAATATCCTCCTGTTGGGTTCCGTGTTTTGAAAACTTGAAACATTTTTCAATTCTCAAAACACTTTTTTTCTCCCCCTTCTCACTTTTCATCCAAAAATACACTTTCCCCAGGAACTGTTATTATATTATCACCATATATTATCCCTCCTCATCTGTAAAATATCAGTGATGTATTACTGAGTTATATTAAAATCTCTATTTATACTTTTCTCACTTCAAGCCACGACATTTTTACCAAGCAGCAGTGACTCCAGCAGACCTGCACTGACTAGCAAGATGTCACTGAGGTTCCTGCACCCAAAAAAAAAAGATTTGTTGAAACCCTCAGGAATTGTTTTGAGCTAATAATTGCCAGGTGGGAGATCTGTGAGTCACCAAAGCTCTGGAATCCTGTGACCTGCAGAGCTACCTGGAGGAGGCAGAGGTTATTTAGGAAAGCAACGTTTTCCCTTGCTGGATAAATGCAATTTCTTTGTGTTGCTGTGCCAGTCAGTGCTGGAGGAGTGCAGAGTGTGACATGGAAAAGTGGTAGGTGTTG
Organism: Chaetops frenatus; assembly: GCA_013400775.1. Taxonomy (NCBI): domain Eukaryota; kingdom Metazoa; phylum Chordata; class Aves; order Passeriformes; family Picathartidae; genus Chaetops; species Chaetops frenatus. The sequence goes on along the minus strand of VZTR01016834.1, from coordinate 72,323 downwards.
TTACTAAGCACATTACACTGACAAGAAAAACACCCAGGGCTCACAGACAGCTGAAAGGCTCTGCTGAGGCTCACCAAGAAAAACAAGCTGCTGACAACTCCTGCTCGCCCCAAGGAACCTCCAGAGCTGAGGAGCACAGCTCTGAAATGTGGGTACACAGCAAGGCTGGACTAAACTGCCCAAAAGCCAGGCTTGGCTGTGGTAAGGAAGAGTTTAAAGGGGAAAAAAAAATTAAGAAAAGAAAGGAAGAAAGAAAGAGAGGAAAAAAGGCAAAGATTGCTTTCTATAAATAAATGTGGGCAGGGAAAGTGCTGGGGAAGGAGAAGATCTAACAGACAAACTTGGCACAAGAACAAAAAGTAGGCACTAGCCATGAATAAATTCTGAGTGGAAAACTGAAGGAAGTTTCCATCCAAGAAAGGAACAAAAGCCTGGAAGAGGCTGGCACGGGGAGAGGAGGAGGAGGAGGGACTGGAGAGGAGCTGAAGGGCAGGAGAAAGGCGTGGGGAGAGGATGGAGCTGCCCAGCTCAGCCTGGCAGTCCCACAGAGCACCCCGAGCTTTGGGGATGCTGCAGCAGCCCCCCATCCCAGGGGAGCTGGATTTTGGGATTGTGGATCCTGGGGGGCTCACCAGGAGCCATCCATCCCCTCGGGAATCACCTGCCCCAAACAGTGATGGGACATTTCCTCCCTCCCTGACATTCCCTCCCTCCCTCCCTGCCTCAGGAACACCTTGCCAAGCTCAGGGCCGTTCTGGGGCTGCCTTTGGGAGCTGATTTTGATGCCCTCGGTGTGAAAGGGGGGTAGGGGGGTGAATCCCAGGCTTAGGTATCCAGAGGTTTTATCAGAAAGGGGTTTCTCTGAGAAATCTGTCCCTGCTTTCCAACAGGAGCTTTACCCAAAGCCTCTTTTTGTTCTCATTTATCCCATGGCCTGAGGCTCCTCTCCTCATTAGATAATGGGGTAAGGGAAGAAGGATTTTTGAAGTATGATATTTTTTTTCTTTATCGCTGGAAAATGCTTAGGATGAAACTAACTATAATAAAGTTATTTTGCAAGGATCTGAATTTTTTTTTTTATTATAAAATCAAAGTGAAACAGCTGGGATCAGCCGAAACACTGATGGATTTTTCTGCTTTAAAAACTTTGAAATTTATAATCTGCCTTGTCCTGCCCTCAGCATTTAGATCATTGATGGAGTGGTGATTACTGCTATTGCTGCTTTTATTTTTGTTTTTAAGTCAGCTGATTTATCTGATATTTGCAGCAACAACAAACAGGGAAACTTGGGAGACAAAGGATGTGGAAGGAAGGAGAAAAGGGAGCCTTTGCAAGCTTTATTTTTTTTTCCTGGGGCTGTTCAGGATTCATCAAAAGAACACAGATAAAACCAAAATCAACCTTTCAGGGCTCAGATGGCCATGGAACAGCACAGGGTCAGGCCTCTGCATTAAAGATCCATTTGCCATGGACTTGCAGCTGGGGGTGCTGTGGAATGGACTCTTAGGTATAGAAACAAGAGAACAAAACCAAAGCTGAACCTAAAAATGTTCACGGATCAGAAAGGAAGAGAAGTTCCCCTCCAAAAGAGTCTGGAGGTGCCGATTTGTTCAGTTTGAACATCTTTACAAGTGCCTAATAAGATGTGTAAGTGATAAGGGATTCACACCTGGCACCTGAAGGCTCCTGGCAGCTGCGCCGAGCAGGGTTTGCTTTGAGACTGAAAACGAAATTGAAAGTAAAAGATTTGAAAGGAGAACTGCAGGGAGCACTTCAGAAAAGACCGAGGGAAATGCTTGTGGAACACTCAGCAAGAAACCCCCTGAGCTTTTTCTTAGCCCCTCTGCTGAGCCTCGTGCAGAGCCCAGGGTTAGAGCCCCCCCCCAAAATAACACCCCGAGTTCAGTGTGGGCCTGGAAAAATGTTCTGCATGAGAAAAGCCTCGCCTTGAAATGCACAGGGAGTCTTCAGCTCAATTTCCTGATATAAATAGGGCAGCTCAGAGTCACAGTGAATACAGAAAATGTTTTCTTATATGCAAATGAGAGCTCACATTATTTCATAGAAGGAACTATAATAGTTGGAAATTAGCAAATGTTTCCAGATCCTTGTTAAAGGCAAGGAAAAAAAAAAAAAAAAGCAGCTCATCTAATGTTCCCGGATAAAAATGACATTAATTGAAAGTTTGATTCATTCAATTCCCTAATGAATTTTCCTGTTGCATTGTAATTAATAACTACTTACATCCAAAAGAACTCGATATCCCTTCAAATTAGGGCATTACTTATAAATATGGTAATGTTTTAAGAGCAATTCTAAGAATGCCAGGCACTGCTCTTAGAACAGCTGGGAGGAACAGGAACAAACCCTTAACAAACCCTACATGGGCTGCAGGACTGTGGGGAGCCACTGCAGAGCCTGAATCTGTCCTCTCCCAGGAGCCCAAATCCATCCTCTCCCAAGAACCCAAACCCANTCCCAGGACCCCAAACCCATCCTCTCCCAGCAGCCTGATCCATCCTCTTCCTGAATCCACCCTCTCCCAGAACCCCAAATCCATCCTGTCCCAGGAGTTCTCCAACACAAGACCTTGCAGTGCCTCAGACACAGCTGGTCCTACAGCAAACCCCACAGGGGCATTTCCACCCCGAGATTTGGGATTTGTCCAACTGCTGCCATGTTTCATCGTTCCAAGGCCAGGCAGGATGGATGGAGGCAGCTGTACCTGTCCCTCTGGGATTTCCCTCTGGGTCACCTCTGAGACATCCCAGAGAGAAGAGAATCACAGAATCATAAAATCATTGCANCTTCTCTGGGCACCCTGTGCCAGGGCCTGCCCACCAGAACAGGGAACAATTCCTGCCCAAAATCCCACCTAACCCTGCCCTGTGTCAGTCTGAATCCATTCCCTGTGTCCTGTCCCTCCCATCCCTTGTAAAGAGTCTCTCCCCATCTTTCCTGCAGCTCCTTCAGGTCCTGCAAGGTCACAATGAGGTCACCCCAAAGCTTCTCCTCTCCAGGCTGAGCAATCCCAGCCTTTCCTCCCAGCAGAGCTGCTCCATCCCTCTGCTCATCCTGGAGCCTCCTCTGGGCTCTCTGCAGCAGCTCCAGCTCCTTCCTGAGCTGGGACCCTGGAAATGCTCTGGCCATACTTGGCCTCTAAATTTGCCCTTGAGGCTGCTGTTAAAGCCTCACTTGGATGCTCGAGACCCTTTAAAAGGGGCCTGGGGGATATTTTTTCCTTGTTCCTGGTGAAGAAGGGAAGGAGGGAGGTGCAAGCACAGCGAGGGCTGCCACGTGCAGGCGCCTTCCTGAGCAGTGTCTGTGCCCCTGTTCCTGCTGATGCCACTCACACCCACGGCCAGCATGGTGCTGCAGCTCCCACCCAACCTCCAGTGCTGCAGGATCCAGGCCATTCCCATCCCAGGCAAGCTGATTATTTGGATTAACCCCATCTCCTTCCAGCTCCTGGATTCTTTATTACCTTTATGACAGTAACTGATCTGAACATGAGACAATAACCTCGACCGCACCCCAACCAAAAACTTCCACTATGAAATACCACGGGTTGGCCACCTTGACTGGAAATAATTCCTGTGGGGGCTGGAAAGAGAATTCCCACTTGTCCTGCCTGGCTGGGGAACCTGGAACCACTCACGTGTTGGCATTGTCACCTAACAGGGGTGACATCGTCCCTTGTTGCTCCCAGAACTGGCACTGGGGTTTGTAGGGGCCTGGAGCCAATCCTTGATGAAAGTGGTTTTACATTAATGAATGGGAGTTTTTTAAAATTTCTTTCTTTTTATGGTTATTTATTTTGGAATTACCTTCTAATTGGAAACAGCATTACAGTCACATTTTCCCTACTGTCAGGTACAAAAGGATCACAGATTTTTTTTTTTTTTTTTTTTTTTTTAAGGATGGGATGACTTGGGCCTTGACCCAGGGAATGAAGGCTTGCTTTGCCAAAACCCCTCCTGTTGCAAGCCTTGGTTTACACCTAAACCTCACCTATCTGTACTCCTGGATGAGCCTTTCTCCCCTTCCACTATCCAGAAACCTCCACAAATTTCCCTGCTCAGAAATGACGTCAGCTCTGCTTCCCGTGGCAGCTCAGAAGAGCAGGGCAGAGCTTTTTCCAGAGCAGCTTGGGCTGCAGTCCCTGCTCCCGGCCCATGGCCCTGCTGTGTCTGCAGCTGAGGGAGGAATTCCCTGCGCAGGGTCCCGGAGCAGCCCGGGATGCTCCCCCCGGGGCTCGTCCTGCTCGCCCGGGCTGCACAGCCCGGCACCGCGATATAAAAAGCCGGGCATGGATGTGTGCCAGGAGGTAGTAAACAAACTGGGAGCTCTGATTTTCCTCTGGCTTTCGCTCCAGAGCCTCGTCTGGCTGTGGAGCAGAGTGCCCGGCTGCGCTGGGCGGATTTTTCAGATCCTCAGCCCCGGCTCCTTTCTAGGGGTGAGACGAGGAGGGGCTGTGATTGAACCCCGCTCTCCAGAGGGCCAGGTGAGCAGCAGGAGGCTGCCTGGACTCTGCATTCGGTCCACAGCCGGTGAGTGACACGAGAACAAAGTTCAGATCTGCCCTCCCATCTCCCCATCCTCCCGAAAAGCACGAAGGCAGCTGCACACGACGAGGGATGAAAAGCCAAACATATCGATCAGCCGGTGCAGCGCTGGCAGCCAGCTGTTCTGGCAGCAGGCAGCCAGGGCTGTGCTGCAGTCGGGCACGAGGTAACGAGCAGGGACCACACGAGCTGGGGCCCGGTGGGTTTTATTCCCGGGGAGCTCCGTGCGTGTGTGTCCCCCCCCCTCCCATCCCCCC
>VZTR01016834.1:22401-67100 GCA_013400775.1 Chaetops frenatus | reverse complement strand
CAGGCGCGGGGAGCTGCAGGAGGGAGGATGTGATGCTGCTGCCGTGGGAGGGATGCAGGGATGCTGGAAGGAGAGGGGGGGATGCCGGGCAATCCATCCTCCTGCTGCTCCCCGCCTCAGCCCTGGCTCCTGGGGCTCTGCTGTGTGCTCTGCTGGCTGTGTGCTGCCTGCCAGCCCCCCCCAGATCCCCTCCCTCCAGCTCTGATGGCCTCGGGGATGCTTGCAAACCCCTGCCCCATCTGTCTGCCTGGATCAGGAGCCAATTCCCCTGGCAGATGGAGGCCATGGGCCCCAGATTGTGCTGGGTGTCCCCTGGGAGCCCACCCAGAGCCCCAGATTGTGCTGGGTGTCCCCTGGGAACCCACCCAGAGCCCCAGATTGTGCTGGGTGTCCCCTGGGAACCCACCCAGAACCCCAGATTGTGCTGGGTGTCCCCTGGGAACCACCCAGGGCCCCAGAGGGCACAGCAGGACACGGCCACCCTGTCCCCACCAGGACAGGGACCCTTGGCCTCCTGGTCACCCAAAGGACCCAACCTCCCTCTGCCTTGTGCTGCAGCCCCCCAGAGAAAGGGAACAGAGCTCCCAGAGCTGCTTTTCCCATGGGACCCCCCTTCCCAAAGCCCCATTCTGCTGGTTCACCTGGGAAATTGTACAGACAGGAGAAGGACAAAGCAGCTCATGGCTCCTGTGACAGCAGGGGGGTTCAGCCTTCCTTGAGAAGCACCAAAGTGGAGATAAAAATAACCCCAGACAATGCAGAGGAGCTGTTTGTCCCTGCCTGAGGCCGGGGCCAAGCCCCTGCCCCTGCCTGTCCTCAGAGCTGCTTTTTTAGGGCTTCACATTCTCCTCCAGCTGCTCCCTTGACCTTCCATCTGCACATGTAGGACTGTCCTCCAGGGCCTCTCCTTGTCCTGCTGCTCTGTCCCCTCCCTGCAGGGATGTTCCAGAGCTTGTTACCCACGTCCTGCTGGCCCCAGAGCCACGGCTGAGGGAGGGTTAAGCCTCTCCCCTGGCTCTGGATCAGCCTCCTCCTGTCCTCACTTGGTTTCAGATCATTTCTCCTGGGGGAAAATGTGTGTGCAGGCCCTGGGGCCTCTGTGCAGCTGCTGGGGAAGGCAGGTTTGACTTCCAGAGGCACAAAAAGCTCCATAAAACAGGAGCCCTCTGTGTTCCCGCAGCTGCCCTGGGGTCGCTGTGGCTGGGAGAGGTTTTTTCCATTCGTGGTGGAAGTTTGAAGGAGGATAAAAACAGATGCAGGGGCTGCAGGGAGAACGTGGTGGGGTTGTGTTTGAGGAGCTGGAGCCTCTCTCCAGGCCAGATTCCTACGTGGTGTCAGATGAATCCTCAGCCTGGCACCACATGGTCACTTGTTTTCCCTTTTTTACAGCTTTGGGCACCTGCAGGTTCATTTGCAGAGCCTTTAATGCTCCCAGCTCTGTTCTGTGAGGTTTTATTTTCATCCAGACTGTTCCAGACCCAGGATGGGATGAATATTTTCCTTGGAGCTGCTGATTTTTCCCCTGCACCATCCTCAGCCAAGCAAACCCCTCCCTGGCAGCCAAGGCTGAGAGATAAATTGTCCCTGCTCTGCCACTTTGGGGATGGGGATTTTTCACTCTCTCTGCTCTGCAACCTCCTCGTCCTTTGCTGTCACTAAATGATTGTCCCTTCAGTGCCAGGGATCTCCATCTCACAGAGCACAGTTCATTGAACACCACAGAGCTCAAAAAAACCTCCAGTCCAAGTCAACAAAAAATGACATCAGCAAAAAATCACCCCTGAACAACCAAGAGCAAAACCAGCCAAAGAAACCCCAACCCTGAATGGAAACCGTGCTCAGCTTTTGGGTCCAGAGCTGGGATGTTTTAAAGGCAACAGAACTGAAGGGAATTCTTGTGAGAAAATCTGGAATCAGAATAGAATTCCAGAATGGTTTGGGTTGGGAAGGACCTTAAAGCCCATCCCAGTCCCACCCAGCCATGGCAGAGACATATTCCACTGCCCCAGGCTGCTCCAACCTGGTCTTGGACAATTCCAGGGATCCAGGGGCAGCCACAGCTTCTCTGGGCCCCCTGTGCCAGGGCCTGCCCACCCTCACAGCCAAGAATTTCTTCCCAAAATCCAATCTAAACCTAACCCCTGTCAGTTTGAAGCCATTCCCTCTTGTTCTGTCCCTCCATCCCTTGTAAAGTCTCTCTCCATCTTTCTTGTAGCTCCCTTCAGGCACTGGAAGGCCACAATCAAGTAGAATCCCTCAATTTTAATTTCTTTTATGTGTTTCATCTACAGAATCCATCAATAATTATCAGTATTAATTAATTTCCCACCACATTGCACCATTCTAAATTAACCCAGAAATGCTTCTCACCTATAGATGTGCAGGAAGGGGCAGAAAGGAAAGGGCTGAAATGAACCCAGGGAGAAACAACACAAAAAGTTTTGTAAATTATGCCTTTAAAAATAAGGAAGGGAATTAAGATTGAGGCTGTGCCTCAGCTCTATCCCCCAGTGCCTTTCAGGGATGGTGGCTCGTTATTTTGATCTATTTGTGATTTAATGTGCTGTGTAACACAGCTCCCACCATTAATCCCAGCTAATGTGTGGGGAATTACAGCTTCCTACCTTGGATTTGCTCGGAATTCCACTGCTAAATAAGCCCAAGAGAGCAGGTCAGGCTGGGAGAAAATCAATTTTTAGAGACTTTCTAAAGCCTCTAATGAGTGGGACAGTTTATCAAGGGCTGTTTTTACTGGAGAGAGGCCCCATCTGGTACCTTTTGTTGATTCAGTTCCCTACAGAAGTGTGGAAAGATCCACTCCAAGACTTCAAGGGCAAAGGCTCCCAGAGCCTGATTTCATCCTCAGGATTCAGGACTGGGGCAATAATCAGAAAATAGCCAAGTGCAGAAACATCCATGTTCCACCAGAAAGAAGATTTCCATCATTAAAGGCAAATTGTGTCTCCAGTTCACTGACAGGGCTGGAAATGTCCTGCTAGGAAGCTTTGAACCCTTAATTTTCAGTAATTTGTGCTTCTTGGAGCACTCTGAGGTGATGGGAGGACTTGGAAGAGCTGCTAGAGCTCCATCAGGAAAAGCAGCTCTGACACACGACTGTGGCTGTGCCAGATGAAAGCAGGGGGGAAGGAGACAGGATCAAAGGCTCAGGATGAAGCATCCCAGGGCTCTCCCTTCAATCCCACAGGTATGAGACTCCTCACAGACCTGGGGGGCTGGAACCATTTGGGTGGGAGCTGCAAAGAAGGGATGTGAGGATTCCAAAGGTGTGGGATGTGCTTTATCCAGATTATGCTCCTTATCCCTGTGATTTGTGCAGATGTGGAACGCTGGAGGAGGGAGCAGAATAAACCATAAACTCCATTCTCTTTCATGCCTGTCCCCAGTAGGAAATGCTCAGTAAACAGGAACTGGGTCATTCCCTCTCTCCAGAGAAGTTGGTGTGAGAGAAACAGTTAAAAAATAATGATGCCACATGAACCACTAGAAAATGCCTTTTCCAAGCAGCTTCTGAGGACACATGGGAACCTCTCTGGCTTTTCAAACTCAAAGGGACTTTGCTTAAGTTCCCTTTCAAAGGAAACTGCTTCAGCTCATTATTTGCAGACAGCATCTGTCACTTTTCTATGCCAGTGGCTGCTGATCGTCCTCAAAGAACATTGTACAAATGTGCAGACTGCTGTGTGCTGAGAAAGGACTGCTATTATATCAATTTTCCACTTGAAAGCAGCAATAACAGCAAATAAAGCCAGAGCCACATGACTCTGCTGGATCTGGGGCACTCACGGAGCCATTCACCCTCCCTGAGAGACGAGAGCCTCCAAGAGTGGCAGTCCCAGCACTGCCAGGTGCCAGCCACCAACTGGTTGTACTGGTGGGCAAGGCAGAGCCAGGGGGTCTCAGCCCTGTCCCCTTGGGGACCTGCCCGAGGAGCCTCTGCTGCCTGCAGGGCCTGAGCTCCAGGCGACACCTGGGTGTGTCTGTTCCCTCCTGGAGCCAAACCCACCCCAAAATGCAGCTCCTGTGGGGTGTGGGGGTGATGGACACAGCCAGGCCTTGGCCAACAGAGCATTGGAGGGGTCCTGTCCTGTGGGATCAGCAGGAACTGAATCCACAGCTCCTTTTTCAGGGTTGCTCCCTCTTGGAGCCAAACCCACCCCAAAATGAAGTTCCTGTGGGATTGTGGGTGTGATGGACACAGCCAGGCCTTGGCCAACCACCATGTGAGGTTTCTTCTCCTGTGGGATCAGCAGAAACTGAATCCACAGCTCCTTTTCCAGATCTGAATGACACCTGGTTTGTCTGTTCCATCCTGGAGCCAAATCCACCCCAAAATGACATTTCTGTGGGATGTGGGGGTGAAGGACACAGCCAGGCCTTGACCAACCACCTCTTGAGGTGTCCTCTCCTGTGGGATCAGCAGGAACTGAACCCACAGCTCCTTTTCCAGATCTGCATCTAAAGGAAGGATTTAATAATCTGCTCCTCTGGAAAAGTCAGCAATGGGGAAAGTCAAAGATATTCTGGGTGAATTCTGACCCCTGTGACCCTCAGCACCTCCTGGCAGGTTTGGGAAATCCCCACATTCCCCAGAGCAAGATACAGATCCCTCAGAGTGATCTCTGCAATTCAGAGCTGTGCTTTCCACTATGGAAGGAAAATCAGAGCTTTCCCATGGAGGAGACGTTTCGATTTTTGTCAGTTAAAAATGAAAAAATGGTGCTGCAGGAGGAGGAATCAACCTTCTCCCTGTGACTGCGAAGTCCAAACAAAGGACTCATCTCCTTCTGATCAGGATCCTCAAACTGCTTTTCCCCAGACTGGTTTTGCCTTGGATATGGGAAAATGCTGGGATTGCATGAAATGCCCCCCTTTGCAAGGAGCAGCTTAGAACGAGCAAGGTGTGACACCCAAAAAACCTGGCTGAGGGACATCCCCTGTTACCCCAGCAACTGCTGAGCAGGGAAATCACCTCCCATGGCACAGGGAGAGGTGTGAGCTCACAAAGGAACATCCCCTGGCATCCTGTGTGTGCCCACACCTGCCCCAGGAGCAGCTCACCCCATCCTGCTCCCAGAAGGAAAGGAAGGAAGGAATGGAACCACAGGCCAAGGAGATTTGCCAAGTTTTGATTTTGCAGGAGTGTGTTTCAGACACAGTGCACTGACTCTTTAAAAATATTTATGGAATGTATTTAAAAAGGTTGGTTTACTTGGAATTTAAAAAGTGCATTTCAGTGTTTCCATACCAAATGGATTTCACACAACATCTCAAGTTCATTTAAAAGGCCTTAAATAGCTGGATGTTTTTCAAAAGTTGAAAATTCCTGTTGCAGTTCTGTCACAGCTCATCTTTTCCCATTCATTATGTTTTGCTTAACCTTTTGGATAAAAACACCGTCATTCTCCCCGGGTTTCTGCAGCATTCTAATAGAAAGTGGCAGATTTGGAGAATGTGTGTGGATTTCAGGGGAACAACAATTCCATCTCTGTTGTACCAGACTGCAAACGGCCACTCCGTGGGCTGGCCCTGCTCCAGAGGGATCCAGACTGAGAATTAGGAGGTCCCTTCTAAAAATCCAGCCTCCTTCTGCTCTTACTAAAACCAGTATCGGCTGGGGAAAACCGGTATCAGCAGGGAAAGGATGGGATTGGTGGTGCCAGGATCTCCCACTGTGCTGGAACATCCAAAGCTGTGGGCAGCAGAGCCGGGGTGGGGATTCTCTCTCTGCTGAGACCCCACCTGGAACAGTGCTCAGTTCTGGTGTCTCCAACAAAATAAGGACAAGGAGCTGCTGGAGCAATTCCAGAGGACATCTGGAAGCAAAATCAATGGAGGCTCCAGTTCTGGAGTTTTAACCACGTTGGAGTTATTGGAGGAACTTGCAGAGAAATCAGGGATGGGTCTGGGTTAAAGGTCCAGCTCCAGAGAAGTGTTGAAGCCCCCCTGGATGAGCTCAGCTGTGTGGAAAGGGGCAGGAGGAGATTTTGGAGGCAGGACCTGGCCATCAGCTGTCCCTGTGTGGGGACAGTGAGCTGAGCCAGGGGAGCCTGCAGTGGGACACTGCTGTGGGATGGGAGCCCCTGGCCAGCCATGGATCCCTGTCCCAGCACTCTGAACACAGGCACGTCCCAGAAACTGCAATGCCAGGGACAGCCTTTTGTTCTCAGCAGCAGTTTGGAACCATGGAATCACAGAAGGTTGGAAAAAACCCTTTAAAATCATCAAGTCCAACCACCAACCCAGCCCCACCACCGTGGTCACCACTAATCCACACCCTCAAGGGCCACACCCACAGGGGTTTTGAACCCTTCCAGGGATGGGGACTCCACCACTTCAATGGGAAGCTTGTTCCAGTTCTTGACCACCCTTTCAGTGAAGAAATTTTCCCTAATACCCAATCTAAAGCTCCCCTGGCCCAGCCTGAGGCCGTTCCCTCTCCTCCTGTCCCTGTTCCCTGGGAGCAGAGCCCGACCCCCCCTCACTGCCCCTCCTGGCAGGGAGCTGTGCAGAGCCACAAGGTCCCCCCTGATCCCCCTTTTCTCCAGGCTGAGCCCCTTTCCCAGCTCCCTCAGCCTCTCCTGAGGCTCCAGACCCTTCCCCAGCTCCATTCCCTTCCCTGGACACACTCCACCCCTCAATATTTCTTCATTCTCAACATCTTTCTTCTTAAACCATTTATTTATAGCCTGGGATTTTTAAAAATTGCATTTAAGTGAAAGGACACACGTCAGGGATAAACATAAACAGGGTGAACACCTGCCTGGCTGTGTGTGAGGTTCAGGAGGTGTCAGGAAAACAGCTCTGGGATAACAGGCACTGGGAATGTTGGGAGTTCTCCCAAATCCTTGGGAAATCTGGCAAAGTGACCTTGAATATCCTGAGGAGTGAGGGTTTGCTCCTGAAGCTGCTGGTAGAAGATGGTGCTGGTCTGTCTGCTCTAATTAGGTTTTTAAGTGCTTGGGGCTGAGGACTGACTTTTCACAGGGGATGTGGCAGCAACCAGCACAAGGGAGCTCTGAAGCAAGGCAGAGCATCTGGCTTTGTTATCTGAATAATCTGAATAATGGTCACAACAGAAACAGCATAATAAGGAGACAAAAACGCTGCGTTGGAACCAGAATAATGCCAGTAATGTGATAATAGCAGTAATTACAGCCGTGGTGTTAATTGTGGTGATGTGAGGGTGCTCAGCAGAGCTGAGCAGAGGGCTGGGATCAGGAGGGGACACACCCCAAAAGAACAGGGGCCATCAGCCCTGTGGGGACAGGGACAGCTGGGCAGGGGCTGGTGGCTCTGGAGGCTGCAGTGTCCCCAGATGTGCCAGCAGCTGGATTGTCTGTGGGTGGGACAGGAGCCTCGGGGGGGTCACAGCTGGAGGAGGGGGTGACTGGCCCTGCCCACGTCACCTCTCTGAGCATGAGCAGCCCCACCTGCACTGGTAATTACAGGGGTTTTGGTCGTAGTGGAGGAAAATGGGCCAATTTCAGCCCATGCTGGTCAGAGGGTCTGAAGTCAGACTCCATCCCTGACTCTGGGGCTTCTGCAGCTCTCACCTGTCTCAGATGTAACAACACTTCCTGTGTCATCACCACTGAAATTCTCAGCACTTCACAGGGAGCAGCTCCCTTTTCCTGAAGCCACACACTGCAGGTTAAAGAAAGCTCTGAGCTTTTCTGAGGAGCCACTGAAATTCCAATAGTCAACAACAACAACAACAACAATAATAATAATAATAACAACAAATTAATCAGAGAATCCCAGGATGGTTTGGGTTGGAAGGGACCTGAAAGCTCAGCCAGTCCCACCCCTGCCATGGGCAGGGACACCTCCCACTGTCCCAGGCTGCTCCAAACCCCAATGTCCAACCTGGCCTGGGACACTCCCAGGGATGGAAAAATCTTCCTTAGACAAGTCCTGAGCAATCCCAGCCTCTGGTTTCTGCTGAATGATGTGGATCCCACCCTCTGCAGCCAATCTGAGAGCCCTCAGCTGCACTTTATACCCAATTACTACACCAGAACTCAGCTGCCCCTGCACCCCACTATGGACACAGCACTGACCCTGGCAGAGGGGTGGGATCACCCCAGATGTGCTGAGGGGATGGGATCTGCCATGGGGTCGGTGTGAGGGGTCCCTGAGCAGGGAGTGGGACATCAATCCATGGGATTGTCCCCCTTGCTGCCACTTCTGTGCCCCCAGAGCTGATTTTGGGCTGGCTCCATGGCCCAGCCCTGACCCAGCCAGAGCACTGAGGGTGCAGAGCTCAGCCTCATCTGGTTCCCTCACCTGGATTTGCCTCAGGTGAACCCCACCTGACCTCAGACCGAGGCATCAAAACTCCCAGGGGTTTTTTGGAGCTCAGCTGGAGCTGTGCCAGTCCTTCCTCCTTGGAATCAGGGTAAACTTAGAGCCTGTGCTGTGGCTCTGGAACGTGGGCTTCATTAGCAGCCTGGGAAATCAACTCCTTCCTGACACAGGGATAATGTGGAAAGGCAACTTTTCCTCTGAAAGAAAATTGAGACCTGGAGGAAAGCCACACATTTTTTTAATACAAATTATATTTTCAAGGAAAAAGTGGAATTTTTTTAAAGTCTGAACTTGTTGCTATTTCCATGGTTTTATCCCCCCGTGTCTTCTGGCTTGGTGCTTTTATTCAGAAGAGTGTTTTGTGTGTGAGTGCACCTGTGCATGCATGAATAATAGATGTTTTCTTAGTGGGATTGTTCATTACCCTCAACCTCCTTGGTAATCCTCTAATTTTGGCAGCAATGTGTTTTCCCTCGGTGCTGGATTGGTCTGACCCCAAATTAACACAGAGCAAGGGTAACTTGGGGCCTAAATTGAGTGATGTCAGTGGGAATGGAGAATGAATTTGTTATGTTGGTGGGCACACTCCCTGACAGCAGCTTCAACTGAGCACTTAAGAATCCTCTTCAGCGTTTTATTGTCTCTGATGAGATCATGATTCAGGCTGCTCCAGCACTATCTCAGCAATGAAAGCCCTCGGGGAGTGGAGCTGGATCTGAGAGCAGGGCTTGATGCATGGCTTCCAAAGGAATGCGGGTTTCATTCACTGCCAGCAGAAGGAAAAGTGACAAATGAGCCCCAAAACGGGGATGGAGAGAGTGACAGCCTGGCCAGGGAACAGCCTGAGGGACACAGAGCATCCCCAGGACAGGGAACAGCCCTAGGGAATGCAGTGATACACTCTAAAGGGTTTTATCGAGCAAGTTTGGGATGTTCAGACCTTCTGCTTTTTGGTATAAGACTAAAAAGTGGAAGAAAATAAGACTTATGGACACTCTGAATACCCTACCAAACCCTGCTTGAAAGCAATTAAATAGCTAATAAAATACAGGCAAATCCTCTCCTTGCTATTTCTTACTGAGAAAAGGATGAAACTTTTTTTTTTCCCCTGAGTATTAAAAAAGTAAAAAGAAAAAAGTCCACCTTGAGAGATGCAGCAAGCATGGAAGGGTTCAGCCTAATTAATTCTGTTCTTCAAGTCATTAGCACCTAGCAGCAGGTGAAGAGAAGCTGCTAGACAGACTCATACGGAGGCTTTGGTGTTTAAACTGACCCTAAAGAGGACTGAAATCTCCTCTCCAAGAATTCCCCCCCAGCACATGGAGAAACAGGGGGCAGGAGGAAATTATTCTGTGCCCTGGGCTGAATTCTGCTCCACAGCATTGCTGTGTCCATGACACTGCAAATGTCACTGAAATTCCCCTTTTCCAGGTCTACTCAATAGAGATGGGAACACTTCACTTTTTGCATGAATTTTTTCCTTCCAGTACCTGAAGGAGCTACAAGAGAGATGGAGAGAGATTATTTACAAGGGATGGAGGGATGGGACGAGGGGGAATGGCATTAGATTGGAGGAAGGGAGATTGAGATGGGATTTGGGGCAGGAATTGTTCCCTGTGAGGGTGGGAAGGCCCTGGCACAGGGTGCCCAGGGAAGCTGTGGCTGCCCCTGGATCCCTGGCAGTGCCCATGGCCAGGTTGGACATTGGGGTTTGGAGCAGCCTGGGACAGTGGGAGCTGTCCCTGCCCATGGCAGGGGTGGCACTGGATGGGCTTTAAGGTCCTTCCCAACCCAAACCACCCTGGGACTGGCTGGAATCCAAAGTGGAATCAATTTTTTGGCTGCCCAGGTCCCCAAAGGAGCCTGCTCTGTGCACCCTCCCTCCCCTGCCACCAGCTCCTGCTGCCTCCTGCTCCCCAAACCTCACAGAACTTCTGAGTTTGCTGAGACTCTGACTGAGCAGAGCTCCTGCAGCCCCTGCACATCCCGTGCCAGCCTGATCTGGGGCTGTGCACGGTTCAGCTTTGATTCCCACCCCCACAGCTCTGTGGATCCTCTGTAGCTCCCTGACTTTGAGCTGGGACCCCCCCCCNNNGGGGCCCCCCCCCCCCCCAAAAGGGGAATGGCTCCATTATCCATCTCGTGGCAGTGCCAGTGACATCCTCAGGCAGGGACCCCAGCCCTGGGGAGGAGGGCTGGGTGTGAAATTCCAGCTGGAGCTGAAGGTTCTGGCCTCAGACTCATCTCTCCCTCACCGAGCTTCCCTGGAAATCCCATCAGGATGGGGCAATTCCATCCCTCTGCTCTGCTGGAGCTGGGCATAAACCCAGCCCAGAAGGAGCAGGAACTGCTGCTGGGACACCCCATAACCCCATCCCCACTGCAGCTGGCTTTATCAGCCCTCACACACTGGGAATTGTGTTGGGAGCCTCTCCAACTTGTTTATTTATTAGATGACCTCCCGTGATTCCTGTGCACAGCAGGTTTGTTATCTGAGACACTGCTGATAAGAGCACTGGGATAACAGGGATGGCAGCACCCAGAGTGGGTTATCTCCCCTCTCCTGGGACAAGTGATTCCTCAGAAAAGGCTTTGTGCTCTCCTACAATATTGATTCTCGAAAGCAAATCCCGAAGTTACAACACCAGTACTACACAATTCCTCCCCCTGCAGCAAAACTGGGCAGCCCTGAGAGTGCAGCTGGTCTGAGTTTGGCTGAAATGTGAAAATTCCAGGGGTGTCTGGGGGGGCCCAAACCCCCTGACTGCACGGGGAGCCAGAGAGCAGAAATCTCCTGAAATTCCTCCACGCTGCCTTTGCCCGCAGCAAGCATCAGGAATCTTTTATTTCCCTGCTTTCCAGCCTAAATTTTTCTGTCCTAATTTAATGTATTTGTGCTCACATTTGCCTGTATCAGCCTATATGTTATGTAAATATGACATTTATTGTTCAAGGAGCCCGACACGTGTACAGTCATCACTCAGCCATGCTAATGAGAGAGAACCATCATTTGTGAGCTGCTGCTGGAATTCTGTCAGTGATTTTCCCTTTTTCCTTACCCCATGAGCCCCAGGGTGGTCAGCAAAGAGCTGAATACCTTCTCCACAAAGTGGGGGAACTGGGATCAGACTGGTGGAGGACACAGAGCCTGAGCCCTACTGACATTTCCTTTGTCCTGATTTCTGACCCAGGCATTTCAGAGGCTGTCTTTGCTCCATGAGCTTTCCAGAGGGCAACTTCAGCTCTTGGGATCTCTTGCAAAAATATTTGTGATACAGAGAGGTTCTCAGGTTTCTCTCAGCCCTGCTCAAGAGGTTTCTGCCACCCTTTTTGGGCAAAGACACATGGATTTTATCTCCTGTGACTCCATCCTGGGCTCCATCTCTCCAACACTGCCACTGAGAACATCCTGGATTGTCCCAGCTGGGCTTTGCACATTTTGGTTGAGTGAAATCCCCACGGAATTTCCCCCTGCAGCCCAGGAGTGAGCAGGGCTGGGTTGGTGGCAGGTCCTGCTGGTGGAGAGCACCTTTCCCAACCTGCTTTTGCAGCTCCTGCCCCCTCCACGAGCTCATTCCCTGCCTGTGCATGGAAACACAAACCCAGCAATTCCCTGGGGCCTGCTGGGCTCCTGGGAGTGGGAAAAGCCATTTCCCCCCTCTAAAGGGGGGAGATGATGCCTTAAGTTCTAAGTTTTTCCTGTTCTGCTTTAGTGTGCAGCTCTCAGCTCCATATTCAGTGTTCCTGAGTTCCCTTCCCAGGGCAGTCAGACACAACAATTCTCTCCAGCCCAAGATTCAAGGACAATCCTTCCCAACCTCAGCCCCAAAAGCACAAACAACGTCAAAAAGAGGAGGCCAAGCAAGGAGGGTGGAACTGCATCATTCCAAGTGATTCACTGGACAGTTCACCTCAAGCTGCAAATGGAGCAGAACTGATCAAAGTGTGAAACCCCGTGGGCAAAGCCCCTTTTCTGTGTCCATGCTGAGGCCCATCCTGGCAGGGGCTGCAGCCGGGCTCTGCCATTGCCAGGGTGGGGCCTTGGGAGGCCTTGCAATAAATAAATCCCTGCTTTATTCCTCTCCTTCTGCCTGCCCTCTGCTCCAGCTCTCACTGATCAAACATCACTCTGCCAGCCCAGGCTCCTCTTGAGCTGCCACTCCCTGGCCAAGGTCATTTTTAGATCACTCACCCCCCCAGCAGGATAAAGATCTCCTGGAGCAGGATCCAGTGCCTCTTGGACACAGCTTTCTGCAAGCCAGGGTGCCCGAGATCAGCTAAAAAAAAATTAAAAAATAACCACGTGGACCTGGAGTCAACATCCAGAAAATTAAGGAAGGAGCCAAATACAAAGAGCACGGGGAGAGAGGAGGAAGAGGAGCCAGGAATTTGCATTCCCACGATTGAGGAGATTTATCTGCATTTCTAGTTAATAGAAGACATTAATTGATTCATGTTTTTTATGGCTGCACACCGAGCTATTTCTGTCTGGAAGGAGACACTCTTAAATGGAATGAGTCAGCCCAGACCTGTTATGTCACCCTGGGACCCTGAAAGACTTGTTAATAGCTCTGAAGAAATCAAGTTGCTTCACAGGGCTATTTTCTCTTCAGACATCAAAAGCAGAGCGAAAGGAGAGTAGTTCTGAAGGCTGAAAATGATTTTTTTACACGGTCCTTTGCATTTGACAAATAGCAACAGGAGAATCAAAGAGCTTTGCTCTGCACAAGACACTTCCAGAGACATCCCAGCAGGATTTATCTGTCCAGATAAACAGGAGCTCCTGGAACGTGGCTGAGGGAAGTCCTAGCAGCTCCCAGCTCCTCAATTCACTTCCTTCCAGGTTAACTTTGCAAATCAAAAGAGAAGGAGATGCTGTATTTTCCATCTTTAAAGTATTTAGAAAAACACAGGAAGGAAAGTGAGGGTGGGGAGGGACTGGAATGGAATTCCCAGAGAAGCTGTGGCTGCCCCTGGATCCCTGGCAGTGCCCAAGGCCAGGCTGGGGCTTGGATTAACCTGGGGCAGTGGGAGGTGTCCCTGCCCATGGCAGGGCTGGCACTGGATGAGCTTTAACTTCCCCTCCAACCCAGACCATCCTGGAATTCTGTGATGTTCTTTCTCCAACTCCTTTTTCCCTACAAAGGCACATGTCCTCTAAAATAAGGCTCTTTATTATAAAATGAAACTGTAATGCCCTTCCAGAGGCCACAGGGGCTGCTGTGACATCCTGGTGGCTCTGCCCAAAGAGAGGGTGACAACTCCTGGGATGGAGCCAGCCCAGAACCTGAGCAAAGACAGCTCCAAAGTGACAAAATCCATCCATAAGGAGCCCCACCTGTGCCTTCAGCCCTCTGCCTTCATTGGCACCTTCAGTTTGGACAGGCAGTCAGGAGGTGTGGACCTCAAACCCACCAATGCTTTGTTTTTCACCATTAGGCCAAAAATGTCTGTGGGAAATGTTGACAAATTGAAAACATTTGCCATTTCTGCTTCTTCTGTTTCCTTGGTGACAAAAAGGAAAAAAAAAAAACCAAAAAACAAACGACAAACCAAACCAAAAATCAAACAAAACAAAACAAAAAAACCACCACAAAACAAAAACAAAACAAAAAAAATCCCAACAAAACAAAACAAACCCCAACAAAAAATAACAGCAACAAAAAAAAAAAAAAGAAAAAACAAACCCCACCCAAACAAAAATGAAAAAGCAAACAAACAAAACAACCACAAAACCAAAAAAAAATTACAAATCCCACCCTGCAGCTCATGGGCTTCTCCTTTTTACTCTGATTTTTGCCTTGGAACCTGTGGAATTTGCCTCGTTCTCTTCTGGAGAGTTGAAGCCTCTTTGCCAAAACCAGCTGGGATCTCTTTGCCTCCCTCCAGGTAGGAAAATGCAACGTGGCCCAGGCTGTTCATGACAGAATAAATGCCTGTATTGGCCTCATCCTCTTTAGGAAGGGAGAGCTGTGCTTCATTTCAGGCCAGGCAGAACCATCCCCCCCAGTGCTGCTGATGGGAGAGCTGCTCTTTCCTCCAGCCTTTCTTTTGGTGTTACCTTGAACATTTTCAGCTCGTGGACATCAGAGGAGCCCATCAAAGGGCTCAGTTCTGCCTTACAGATGGGCAAAGTCAGAGCCTGGGTGTCTCCTGAGCTGTGCTGGCCCTGGGTGGGGACAGTGTTTGTCACCACCCCGTGTTTGTGGCTCTCTGAGCAGGATTTGGGGAGCTGGCCCAGAGTGTGGGGGGTGTAAAAGCACAGGCACAAAAAAAATCCTTGCACTTCAGACAAATCTGCCTCCAGCCACGTCCACGCTGCTGTCTTTGCCAAGGAAAAAGCCTGAGAGAGGAAATTGTGCAAATTGGGCACCCCTGGAGTTTGTGGGGGCTTGGGGGGCCCTGCTGGGCTGGGGGGGGTTTGGTCAGAGAACCCCAGGATGGTTTGGGTTAGGAGGGGATGCTAAAGATCATCCAGTTCCACACCCCCTGCCATGGGCAGGGACATTTTCCACTCCAAACCTCATCCAGCCTGGCCTTGGGCACTGCCAGGGATCCAGGAGCCTCCCCACCCTCCTGGGGAACAATTCCTGCCCAATATCCCATCTAAATCCGCCCCCTCCTTCAGCTGAAAGCCATTTCTCCGTTGTGAGCCTTGCAAGGATCACCTGGGGAAGGAGGAGGATGAGGGGCAGGGAGCAGTCCCAGGTGTGGGCTGCCCTCCTGTTCTCCCTGCCAGGATTTCCTCCCCTCTCTGGAGAGCTCTGGATTTCTGACATTTGAGGAACGGGACTTTCCCCTGCAAGAAAAGCAGAGGGTTTAGAGGAGAGAAAAGCAAAGGCTCTGACTATCTCTGAGTCAATCAAGCCCTGCAGAAGGAGGATGTGAACAGGCACAGCCCAGGGAAGGTCTGAGCAGCTGGAAGCTGATGGACTCCGTTGTACTTCTTGAGGGATATTATTTGTGCTTTCAGCACAGAACTACAAAGGCACAAATAAATCCACCTGCTCTGGGAAATTGTCCTTTATTCTGCTCCCTCTCAGGCACTCAGGGTTGCTGGAGCAGGTTTATTACAGAAACATTGTCCCTGCTGGGCTCCAAAGCTCCTCAGGGAGTGCCAGGGGAGGAGAAGGGATGCAGCCTGCAAGGCTTGGGGCAGAGCTGCTGGGCCAGAGTGTTCCTGTGGGGAATGAGCAGCCCTTGCTGCAGAGCTCCTGCACCAAGGGGAGACTGCTGGAGAATTTCCCAGCTCAGCCCTTCAGCCGTCCCTCCCTGGATCCATCCAAAACTCCACATTCCTGCCTTTGTGCTGGGCTTCTCCTTCCCTTTCCTGTCACTTCCCCTCACCACTCTGATGCAGGACGATCCCACATCTCCCAGCCCTCCTTTTCTGGGCTAAACAAGCTAAACTTGATAGTCTTGTCCAGCCCTCCCCAGAAAATCCTCTTTGCACACAGGTCTGTGCCTGCTGCAGGATGAATTAAGGACTCACTTCCTTCAGTGGAGCAGAGGAGGAGAAACCTCCCCGTGGCTCCTGCACCTCCTGTGGGTGATTCCTGATCCAGAGAGGACTAAAGAACAGCCCAAAGGCACCGATTTTTGTGCCTTCTCTCTGTTCCTGGTGGTGATTCACATCCACCCTCAGGGCTGGAGGTTCCTGTCCCTGGCGATCTGATAAAGGAATTTGTCAGGAGCTGGGGATGCTCCAGCTGGAGGCCCTGGAGAGGTCTCCCTTTGGGTCAATCACCCTGGCAGGTGGAGGGGGAGTCAGATGTGGTTGGGATGAGTCTCCTCTGGATTTCTCTGGGCTGTGGGATGTGCCCCACAGCAGCTCTGGCCCCCCAGGACACTGAGGAGCAAAGTCACTGAGATGTCACCGTGCCCCTGCTTGGTCCCTGCTGCCTGTCTTGGAAAGAAGGGAAGGCAAGGAGGGACCACGAGACACAGGATGGGGCTGGGAGCTGCCAAACCCCTGCCAGGACCTGTCTCACTTCTTGGCTTTCAGAGGGCAGAATGGGTTGGGAGGGATTTTAAAGCTCATTCTGTCCATGTCAGAGACAGCTCCCACTGTCCCAGGCTGCTCCCAGCCCCAGTGTCCAACCTGGCCTTGGGCACTGCCAGGGATCCAGGGGCAGCCACAGCTTCTCTGGGCACCCTGTGCCAGGGCCTCAACACTCTCCCAGGGAGAAATTCCTTCCCAATATCCCACCTGACCCTCCTCCCCGCCAGTTTGAAGCCATTCTCCCTTGCCCTGTCCCTCCACCCCTTGTCCAGAGCCTGGCACACCGTGGGCACTGCTCCCCCAGTGAGAAATCTCCTTTGCAGTGGGCAAGGATCAGAGCCCACTCTGGGATTAAACCTCAGAGGAGGGAGCAGCAGCGTGGGAGCTGCAGACGAGGCACTGGGGCTTTGTGGCTTCAGGTGCACGTGTTCCTTTGGGCCCTGTGTGCCTCTGGAGGAGGGGGGGTCACACTTTTATCCTCTCCCTCCTGCCCTGCTCAAACTCATGTCCTTGCTGCCTTGTGCCTGCTGCAGGTGCTGGAGCCAGCTCTCCATCAGCTGGAGCCTGCAGGGAGCAAAGCTGTGGCTACCAGGGACCACCAGGGGCTCAGACTGGGGTCAGCCCAGCAACCTCTGAGCACCCCTGCCCCTCAGTGTCTGGGCTGGGAGCTCTCAGGAGCCAGAGCTCTGGGCTTGTGTGGGGCGCAGGACAAAGCTGGAGCTGCACCTGGAGCCCCAGGTTGGGTGAGCTTGGCCCTGGAGCTGCAGGGAGCCCCAGGAAGGAAAGGGGGAGGTGTCACCAAGCTCAGCAGCACAGCTGTGTCCCCTCAGCAGAGCCACAGGGGTGTGGGGGGCTCAGCTCTGTCCCCACCCCGGGCACAGGGAGCTGCTCCTCAGGGTGACCCAACCGCTCCCCGAGCAGCTGCAGCTCCCCTCAGTCAGGCTGTCCCAGTTTCACCCAGCTCACAGCAAACTGGGCCCAGCTCAGGGTATTTCTGGCAGCCTGTGAGGGCACAGATGAGTTGGGATGAGTTCCCTGCCCTGGAACTCAGGGAGTTCCTCCAGTCCTGAGGGTCTCAGGCACTTCACCCTGAGCATCCCCACGAGTCCCCTCACTCCTCTGGTAGCTCTGGTTGTGGCTCTGCCTGTTTCTCTCTCCACAAAAGCAGCAGGACCTGTGCTCTGTGTCCTGCACCCTCCTGTCCCCACAGCACCCTGTGGCAGTGACACCCAGGGATGACACCCTGAGACAAAAGCACTGCCTGCTCTCCCTGCTGAAAACAGCATTTTCCCATCCCTGCCTTGCACACAGAGAGGGAGGAGGAGCAGAACTCACCAAACTGCCTTCTCTGGCCCAAATCTGCCTCACAAACTTTTATCCACAGCTCCCTCCAACACAGACACTTCACCAGGCACTTTTAAAGCCTTAATTCCCATTCTACCTCCTAATCCAAACCTCAGGTTGTTCTCATCACCTATATTTGAACCGGCTCTATTTTTAGTTTCCTGCTTTAAAATGAAGATGAGGAGATGCCTTTTATAGACCTGCTCTGTGAGCAGGTCTGAAATTAATGCCAGTTACTGATACCTTGGAATTAAACCTGGTGTTACATCTGAAACAATGGAGGCAGTGTGATGGCAGGAAAAGAAGAGATAAGAGTGGAGCTGCTGAAGATGATGTTGAAGGGCTGTGTTTCCAAAGAGCCATCCAGGAATTGTCAGCACAGATCTGGCCACACACAGAGCTCAGCCCTGCTCAGAAATGGGGACTGGGGGACACCTGCACTCAGCAGATCTGCAGCTCTGTGCCTGCACAAACCTTTCCCTTCTCACAGCTGCCAGGTGAGCCCCGAGCGCAGTCTGGTCCTGCACTGATCCTGATGCCTGAAGTAGCTCCCTAAAAACAGAGACCAGGCAGGAGGGAGGGAATAAAGGTGGATATTTATCTGAAAGGCCTTCACAGGCTCAGCCTGGGGAGCCAGAGGCTGCTCTCACAATGCACCCCAAGATGGGCCCCGAGCCACGAGTTCTTCACACCTTTGGAGCTTTGCTCCATTTGCAGATCAGCATCAATTCCCCAATTCAAACTTGAGCTAATGATGGCATTTCCCCAAGCTCACCCCCCCTTCTCAAGGTGTTGGGTTGCACATTTTGGGCCCAGGACAGTCTGGGTGTCCTTGGAGAGCAGCTGGGAGAGGCTTTGTTATGTCAATGTGAACATGAGAGAGCAGCAGCTCCCAGGCTCCAAAACCCTGCAGAGTCACACCCTGAGCACTGCAGGGTTTGGGAAAACGTGAAAGTTCAAATCCAAGGCATCATTTCCCCCAGGGTTTGAACAAAGTCCCTCCAGCAAAACCCTGGAGTCAGGGAGCAGTTAGCACCCTGCCAGGACATTCCTTTGGGGACACTTTGTACCTGCATTTCTTCTGGGTGCAGAAATGAGGGAAGGGAAGGGAAGGGGTAAGAATAAAGCCAATCAGGAATGTCACGTCTGGCTCCCATGGACTGTCTGCAGTCACTGCTGTGGCTTTTCCTGGGCACACCCCTGCAATGCCCACAGTCTTATCCTGACTATTGAAGGATGAACAGAAGCTCCTAAAACCAAATAATTCCCCTTGGAGTGAGCACCATTCATAGAAAGCCAGTCTGGAAGGCAAACCTGAGCCCTGCGTGTCCAAAAACACTTCTGTGATGATGAGTTCATCCCAAGGAGTCCTTCCCAGGGCACTTTGGCAGATAAACGGCACATACCACACTGGCTTTGCTCTAGCAGTGGATTTTTGGGAGTGCTCAAGCTCTCCATCTGCCAAACTCTGACCGTGTGGCTGTGGAGGGATCACAGATGTTTCAGAAATCCAGATCCCTCTGCAAAGTCCCCTCTCTGCTCCCAGGAGTCTCCAGTTCTTTTCCTAATATTTGAATTTCTTATTTACAGCTGGCAAGCAGGACTAAGAGCGATTGCAGCCCTGCCAAAGGCACATCAATCCAGCTCTAGGGTGAGCCTTCATGGAGGTTCAATTCCCTGCCTGGGGAGAGAAGCAGCCTGAGATCCTCAGTGACACCATAGCAAGAAATCATAAGGGCTTTTAACACAACAGCTCTTGATCACAAATAGAGAAAAACCTCGTTCTTCAAAGAGGGGCTTGTGGCAGGCAGCTGCAGCTCCAGTTTCACAGACAGCTGGGCTGTACCTGCCAGCTCTTCCCCAGCTTTCAGCTCAGCTTTCAAAGGAATCTGCCAAAACATCCCCGAGAGCTGACAGACTCCCTGGGCAAGGGCAGCCAGGAACAGGCAGGGCTGCTTTCTTCTCCTCTCAGCCACTGGCATTCATGTTGTTGTTACCCTGTTAACTCACAGCTGAGAGGGGAGGGAGGGATCCATCCTGGAGTTCCAGATGATTGAAAGCCATCCATGGAACTCAGCAGAGGGCTGGATGCAGCTGGTAGGGCTGGGCAACAGATGGGAGTGAGAACCTGTGGGATTTACCTTGGAGTGGGAACAGGGGGTGCTCAGCAGTGGGGAAGGCCAGTCCCAAACTCTGGGTCTGTCACACACGAAGCCAGGGATGCCCTGTGACCTCCCAGATGCCAAAACACCTGGCTGATCCTGGGTGTGCACACAGAGAAAGGCCCTGGAGGCATCTCCCTGCCTCAAACATGAGATTGTGGCTTCCTCTATCTCTAAGAGAGAAAGAAGAGACAGCCCCAGTCCTGCCCTCATCCCCCAGGAAGCCCCTGCGATCAGGCCAAGTAAAAATGCCAAAATCAGTGGGTGGGTGAGCAATGGGATCTCCAAGTGACAAAGAGGTGCGAGGCTGCTCGTGGCCACTTCCCTGCAGCTCCAAGGAGCAACAGCCTCGAGGGAGGCTCCCAGAGCTGCCAGTCCTTGTGCTCATTGCAGTGAGACACTCTGCCTTGGAAAGCCACATCCCAAACACTCTGACATCCCCAAACACTCTGACATCCCAAACACTCTGACATCCCAAAAACACTGACATCCCAAACACTCTGACATCCCAAACACTCTGACAACCCAAAACACTGACACCCCAAACTTTCTGATATCCCCAAACACTGACACCCCAAAACACTCTGACATCCCCAAACACTCTGACATCCCAAACATGCTGACATCCCAAACACGCTGACATCCCGAACACTCTGACACCCCAAAACACTGACATCCCAAACACGCTGACATCCCAAAACACTCTGACACCCCAAAACACTGACATCCCAAACACGCTGACATCCCAAAACACTCTGACACCCCAAAACACTCTGACATCCCAAACACGCTGACATCCCAAAACACTCTGACATCCCAAACACCCTGACATCCCAAACATCCTCTGCAGGTTCCTGCCAGTCTGGGACAGAAGGACAGAGCCCCTGCCCTCTGCCATCTCACTGCAGGTGACACCAGGGACTGAGGGGGCTTTGCTGGTGTCCCCCCATCCCTTCCCACAGCAGCTGCAGCCACTGGAATGTTTTCCACGGCCTCTCCTCTGCTCCCACCCTGCTGTTCCCAGGGCTACAAAAGCCAGAGCTGTCCAGACTCTGCTGAGAAATGGACCGGCCACGTCTGAGGGCGACTGAATAATTCAGAGCAGCTTGAAACCTCCCACTGCGTCATGGAACCTTCCTGCACAGCTCCCAGGCCCCTCTCCACATCCCAATGATCCCATCTCCCAGTCACCACAATTAAGTGTCGGAATATGCGAGGCTTGGAATTAATCTGGAATCAGGATGTGAGCGATCCTCGGCGCGCCCGCGGCGAAACGCCGCCAGAATCCTCCCAAATCATCCAGGAGAAACAGAAAGGGACTCGCTGGGATGCTGCAGGCTCGGGCTCCACAGCTCCCCATTGATGGGGTGTCTAACAAGTGTTTAATCAGCAAAAGGACCCAGCACACCCAACCCTCAATTTTTTGCAAATCTATTCACGGTGAGTTACAGGTGCAGGTTTTGGGGGGGAAAAAAGGATCCTCGGAGTTCTGGCTTTGCCTGTATTAATGAGCCTGCTGCAAGTGTGAGTTACTAATGATGGGGGCAGGCAGTAAATTCCAGCTTGGAGCTGATTCACTGCGTGTTTTGTAGCTGTGCTGGGCCGAGGAAGTTGTGACAGATGTAATATAAGACCCCAAAATAACAAATTAAGGGTACGAAGCAACGCTTTGGGAAAGAAACTGGAACACAGAGCTGCAAGCCAAGCAACGGGGAACCAGCCATGACAGCAGGGAACCAGGGCAGGCTTGGAGGGAGGAATCAGAGCTCTCAAACTGCTAATGAGGAGCAAATTAATAAATCTCCTTCCTCCCATTCATCTGTGAATCATATTTACACGCCAATGGAGCGGCACCACCGCCGGTCCCGAGCCCGTGGCTGTGGAAGGGGCTCAGTTTGGGCTGTCCCAAGGCAGCAGGGGTGTGTCAGAGGGGACACTGGCCCCTGCCACAGGAGTCGACCCAGGTGTGGAAAATCTTGAGTGGAGTGGAGAATGGGAGAGACTGGGTGGAACCCTGAAGGAATTTTCTGATGCCCCAGCCTGGGAATTCTCACGTGAACAGATTCAGAACCCAGATGAGGTGGGGGGAGGAGAAGCGTCTGAAGGTTTAGTCTGGTTCTTATTATTTTCCTTTTAGTTCTGATAATAAAACTGTCTTTATACCTTTCCAGGTTTTGAGCCTGTTTTGTATTTCTCCTAATCCTCATCTCACAGCAGGAAATGAGTAAATAAGTTTAGTGGGTGCACTGGTGTTCGGCCAGAGTGCTCAACCCACCGCATTGAATTAGTGCCTCATGTGAGGATGGTGAACTAAAACCACCACAGGAACACAGGTTGTACTGGCTTCAGAGCCTTTAGGTGGCATGGCCCAGTGAGATTTCATGGAAGAGCCATAAATCCCCATCCTGCAGGAGCTGCTGGATGTCAGACATGTGAATCTGCTGATTTGGTATCCATGGTACTTTGGCATGGCTCACGTCTTTGTCTTCTTTGCCCGAAATAGATGAGCTCTTAAATATTACTCAGCACTTGGAGTTCTGCCACAGCACAGAAGACAGTTGAGAAAACACCAAAAATGTGTCTCCCAGAGCTGAGAAATATTGAGAGAAACTTCACTGGCTTCCTTCAATCCAGGGGCAGAACCCTCTCCACGAGGCAGGGTGAGGTTATTTGGCTGAAGTGGAGGTTGTAACACAAGGACTGGAACTGAAAAAGGACAGAACCTGCTCATCTAAATAGAAATTGGACAAAACAGGACAGAACCTGCTCATCTAAATAGGAATTGGATCAAACAGGACAGAACCTGCTCATTTAAAGCCCTGGCTGAACGAAGCTCTCATCCCTCCTTACAGTTACTGGGTGGTCACTTCAAGCTCAACTCAGGGAATCTGTCACACAATATTTCCCAAAATCCAACCATTTCAGGCCCAATCCCATCGATAGAAGCCCTCAGCCCTTTGTGACAGCCCAAGTGCCCCCTGCCACAGCACAAACAGACAACCAGGTCGTGTCACAGAGACAAAGCCACCCATGAGCACAGGCAGGTGCTGCAGCAGGTGTGAGGTGTTCATCACTCTCACCACTCAGCAGTGGGGGAATTTGCCAGTAAGAGCTTAGAAAGGAACATTATAACACTGTTCAAAATCCAGGTGAATTTACAGGCAGCTGTAAGGTCAGCTCTGAGGCCAGTCCAGTCTGATGTCTATAAACAGCCACGATAGTAATTTTTTTTTTTCAGAGAACAACAGCCTTTTCTTCGGTTTGGAAAGCACCCCCTGTCTGATGGCTGTGGTGGAGGAGCAGTCTGCACTCCCAGTGCCCACTCTCCCACCTTCCCAGGGAAGGGAAATGTGCTCTGGAAAAGGTGTGGAAACCCCTGGCCCACCTCCAGGAGAGCAGAGCCCCCCAGTCTTTGCAGCCAAAGCAGGAAAGGAGGTTTTGTTCTCACCTGCGAAGGAACTGGGAACAGCCAAACTGCTGGGAGGTGCCTGAGGGGTCTGAGGTGAGGATAATTCACCTCTCTGAGAAAAAGGGCTGGATTTACAGCCCTGCTCAAGGATCTCCATGGGTTTGGTGGGGGATCTCAGGACACCCCACCCCTTGGACCATCACTCCTGGAGTACCTTTGCTGCCTGGCCCTAAACACACTCCTGATGTGGCAGGACATGACCAGAAAACTCCTTTGGGATGGGGACACCTTGTGTGAAATGCCACCCATGGGTCCTGCCTTGAACCAGTGCAGTTCCCAGCCCACCTGAGCTTCCCCTGCTTCCCTTCCCCTGGGGCAGAGCTGGACTGGGATTGCAGGGCATTGGGTTCCAAAATTGGGATTGCAGGGTACTGAATTCCAAATCTGGGATTGCAGGGCATTGGATTGCAGGACTGGAATTGAGGGTATTGGATTACAAGAATGGAATTTCAGGGTTTTGGATTGCAGGAGTGGGGTTTCCAGGGTTTTGGATTGCAGGACTGGGATTTCCAGAGTTTTGGATTGCAGGAGTGGGGTTTCCAGGGTTTTGGATTGCAGGACTGGGATTTCCAGAGTTTTGGATTACAGGAGTGGGGTTTCCAGGGTTTTGGATTGCAGGAGTGGGATTTCCAGAGTTTTGGATTACAGGAGTGGGGTTTCCAGGGTTTTGGTTGCAGGAGTGGGATTTCCAGAGTTTTGGATTACAGGAGTGGGGTTTCCAGGGTTTTGGATTGCAAGGGTATTGGATCACAAACCTGGAATTTCAGGGCACTGGATTACATACCTGGGATTGAAGAGAATTGGATTACAGGGTATTGGATTACAAGGCTGGAATTACAGAGTATTGGATTTCATATCTGGAATTTCAGGGTACTGGATTGCAGGAGTGGGAGCCCCAGGGTATTGGATCACAAATCTGGAATTTCAGGGTATTGGATTGCAGGAGTGGGAGCCCCAGGGTATTGGATCACAAATCTGGAATTTCAGGGTATTGGATTACAAGTCCCACGGGTGCTGCCTCAGCCTCAGTAAACTTTATTTAAGCACACACAGACATACACAGACAATATACATATATTTGTTTCTTCTCTGACAGTTCTACAGGACCAACACTACTTTGGATGACGCTCGTGGAGAACTGGAAGAAGTGCAGGAAATGTAAGGAAAAAAAANGGGTACAGCAGTCTTGGGGACACAGGAAAAGGGGCTGGAATGGCACATGCAGCCCCAGTGTCACAGCCAGGGCACCGCTGGCACTCGGGCAGGGCCAGGGGGTGGGGAGGGGATGGGGGGGACAGGAGGCCACTCCGGACACGTCTCACTGGACACCAGAGAAACTCACCAAACAGGCAACAGCTTCATCAACAAACATTGCCCCGGGGGCTGTGGTGTCACCAGGACACAGCTTTGGTGTCACCAGAAGCCCCTGGGTATTTGGTTATTTGTGTTAGAAGGGTGACAGCTGTCTCTCCACAGATATTTTATATACAGTACATGTACACAGAGCATACACAGAGCAGCATATGTATATTTTTGTGTTTGTACATTATGTCACAGGTTATAGGAACATGGAAAATATATAGGCTTCGGGAGCTAAAAAGAAATAATTTTATAAAATATTCATCATAACCACCACCACCCCCCCCAATCAAAAGAAAAAGAAAAAAAAAAAAAATAAAAGCCCAGAAGTCAAAGAAAAGCACTCCAGACCCACAGTCTGGAAGTGGTCACTGCCTGCCCTGGGCCAGCTGGACATTCCTGCCCCTTTGGGAGCTCCCACACAGCCAGGAAAACACAAAGCTGGAGGAACAGTCCCACTGCAAAGCCAGAGAGGAGCCTGGGATCCCCCTGCCAGGACCCAGAGGTCCTGCTGAGCCCAGCACTGACCCTGCAGCAGCATTTCCCAGGCTGACCCCACTGCCAGCTCACAGCTTTGGATTTAAAACAATCTTTTTATTTAGCAAAAAATGGTTTCCACTGTACCCTTCGTGTGTCCTCTTCCTAACGTGACAAACCCGGAGGAGATGAAATTATGGAGATCTGGCCCTCCACTGCGATAAATATCCTTTCCATAGTGACCTGCCAGGGAAAAGGAAACAAACACACCTTCAGTCAGCCTGCCTGTGTGGATACACATATATTTATATATTTATGGATGTGCCATACAGCCCTGCTGTCACCCTCTCACACACTGCACTGCCAATGGCACCCTGAGGGTGGCACAGGAAAAAACACCCATAGCAACATCAAAGCCTGAATTCTTTGTTGGCAAAGATTTGATTCCTTAAGGTTTTAGCCTTTATATTTTTCAAATCCTGTACTGCATTAGTGCATAACTCTTAACTCCATTATAAAGTGTAGTTAACTGTTCACATTTTGGTCAGGTAAAACAATTCCTGTGGGCCTGAGATCCAAGGACACCCTGCAGCCTCAGGTGCAAAAAAGGATAAACAAAAGTGAATTGGGGGGATTTGACTTCGTTACCTGAAGCTGTAATTAGAGAATTAACCCCTGACATGCAAATAGACCAAATTTATTTTAAAAACCTCATGAAAAACTGGTGACCATCATCCATCTTGGGTGTAGTCTCAGGGAGGCTTTGACTGCCCAAAGTGTATCTACTGAAGACCTTTAATAAATACCCACTTTATTCTCTTTAACTCTGTCTGGCCTCTGCTCTAGGGAGCCACTCCAAGGCGTCAGATTCATGAAGGAGAACAACTGCACATCTGGAAACTGCCAAGGAATGAACAGAATCTGAGGGGGGAAGCACCAAGTTCCAAATCAAACAGCCCAATCTTCAGGAAATTGGCTCATCCCTGGCTCAGGTCCAGGGTTGCTCTCCCAAGGGCCTGGTCTCACTCAGACCTTCCAGATTAAAGAGATAAAGGAAATCACAAGAAATTCCAGCCAGGCCCCTGAGAGCATCCTGGTGGCAGGGATTTTGTCCCAAAGTGCCAATGTCACCCCTGTCCAGGCTGGTCCCACATCCCCACGAACAGCAGGGCAGCAAACTTGGATTTTAGCTTTGGTTTGCTCTGCTCCATGAGTGGCATCCCTGGATTATTCCTCAAGTCTCCTCAAAAGACTCCCTCAGAGCTTTCTCAGTCCCTGACAACAGAGTAGGTTCAAGAGACACCCAGCTTTTTAATATTTTAATAGATTAATAAAGAAAAAAGCCCCCTCCTGCCTCCCTGTTACCATGCAAAGCTCTGAAATGAGGACACAGATAATTTTTCAGATACTCTTTATCATCTCCTCCCCTTTTCATGTTGTTAATTTTTCTGCTCCTATTATTTCAGGAAGAGGCAGAGATAAGATAGGTGCAGGGGGAGGGAAGGGGGGAGGCCTCGGGGGCCAGGAATGCAGCTCAATCCCTGGGAAATTCCACTTTTCCCTGATTTGCTGCACGAGCTGTGCTGGCAGATGGTCCTGGGCTGGGGCAGAGCTGTGGCAGGACCAGGAGGGCACCAAGGATCCAGGTGGGAGCAGTCTGGAGCCCTGTCCTGCCTGGCCCACATTGGTCCCACAGCCTCTCTCTGCTTTTCAAAGGTTGACACCAAAAGATGTTTGTTCCCATCCAATTTCAGGCTCTCTGGCAAAACTCTGCAAATTAAGAGAGGCTTTGGGAGCTTCCCTCTCTGCCTTGCAGCAGTCACTGTCCCCAGTGCCCCAGCAGTGGGTACTGGTTTATAAAAACCTGAGAACCAGCACCCACCTGCCCCCCCCAAGGCCCCCAAATGTCCCAGAATCCCAGGATGGTTTGGGCTGGAAAGGGACATTAAATCCCACCCAGTGCCACCCCTGCCATGGGCAGGGACAGCTCCCACTGTCCCAGGCTGCTCCAAACCCCAGTGTCCAGCCTGGCCTTGGGCACTGCCAGGGATCCAGGGGCAGCCACAGCTTCTCTGGGCACCCTGTGCCAGGGCCTGCCCACCAGAACAGGGAACAATTCCTGCCCAAAATCCCACCTAACCCTGCCCTGTGTCAGTCTGAATCCATTCCCTGTGTCCTGTCCCTCCCATCCCTCGTAAAGAGTCTCTCCCCATCTTTCCTGCAGCTCCTTCAGGTCCTGGAAGGTCACAATGAGGTCACCCCAAAGCTTCTCCTCTCCAGGCTGAGCAATCCCAGCCTTTCCTCCCAGCAGAGCTGCTCCATCCCTCTGCTCATCCTGGAGCCTCCTCTGGGCTCTCTGCAGCAGCTCCAGCTCCTTCCTGAGCTGGGCCCAGGGCTGGGGCAGCTCTGCAGGTGGGGTCACACCTGAGCCCCTGTGTTCTGCCCCCGTGGGTCTGAGCAGGCTGCAGCCCCATCCCCAGCAGGGGCCAGGGCAGGAGAGGTTGGCACAGGCTCTGCCAGCCCAGGGCTGGGGCTGCAGAGCCTCAGGGGAGCTCCCAGGGCAGGCAGGAGGTGCTGACACTCCTGCCAAGAGCCCATTCCCATCTCATGGAGAAGCCATCCCACCCCCTTCCCACACAGGGTTTGTTCTGGTCCAGGTCAGCCAAGTGCTCCCTGAAAATGTCACCAGACACACACAAAGTGTTTCCACAGCTTTGGGAGTGCTGGCAGCTCCCAGTTTTCTTCTCACAGCTGTGGCAATGCAAGGCAGTGGCAAAAACCTCCAACTGTGGAGGCATCTCCCAGAAATCCCCTGAGAAGAGCATCCAGGATAAAGAAAGGATTTTCTGCTTCCATGGGAAGCATCGTGGCCTCTTTCCCTGTTGTTCCTACCTCCCTCCTGCAAGCTCTGCCTTCTGGGCTCCTGGGAAAGGAGGCAGAGCTCTGGGTGCCTGCAATGATTTGTGCTCCATGGGAAGTTTGTGCTGGTGGTCCTGAGGAGCCTCCAGAGATGCTCAGGGGCTGCAATGCCCAACTGTGTTGGAGATGGAATGGAAATTCCTCTGTATCCAGTGCATGCAGGCCGGGAGGAGCAGAGGAATGCAAGAGCAGATTTGGGAACTTTAGAGAAATTGAGTTTTATGAAGCCATACCAACATGAAACAAGGATGTGAATTTTAGCACGAGGATTTCCTTTCCTCTATCATTCCTCTGAAATATTCTGCATCTTTGCTTTCCAACGAGCAAATTCTTGCTCCTGTCCCAGGAATTTCTGTGCCACTCCCACTCAAGCAGTGCCAGAAATTCCCTGTTTTAAACCAGGATAAAAGAACCACACGAATATTGCTGCTACCTCCAGCTGCAATCAGCTGCCTTTTACAGGTCCCTTCGGAGAATCTGCTTAAGACAGAGATCAAGAAGGGGAGGTTTATAAAAAAAAGCAAACATTTACTGGCATATTGAGGATTGTTCATCAGCCATTTGCTCTCTGAACCTTGCTCTGCCCCTGCTTATGGAACATTGTAGTTCAATTAAAACATCCCTGTGATAACGAGCCATTAGCATTTGAACAGGAGTTACATTTTCCCAGGAGAAACTCGAATTTGCAGACTTCAAGCAGCATGACTTTTCCCTTTCCACGGATATATTATAGGATGCTACGTTTGCTTTTTGGTGTTTTTGGCTTTTATTTTTTAATTCCTGCTCACTTGTGATCATTTCTCTCAGCTTTGCAAAATTCTGGGACGTGTTTTTTCCTTTCAGAAGGGCCTTGGGAGCTGCTGAGGGGGCAAATCCAGGTGTTGTTATTCAATTTATTTGCCATAACCCCATCCTGAGTGGGGTGTTTCCCACTGGAAGTGAAAGGCCCTTGGAGCAACCCCAAATACAGGTGCCCAGCAGAGCAGTGGCAGCACAGCCAGGACCATGCCAGAGCAGGAAATCCCATTTGGGGAATTTTCCTCCTTTCTGCCTCCAGCTGTGCTCTCCCCGAGGTGCTGGGGCTCCTCCCAGAGCTGCCAGGGGTGGTTTCAGCCCCGAGCTGATGGAGCTCCCTGTGCCGTGGGCTGGGAAGGAGCTCCTGGAAGTGCAGCTTTCTCAGCCCTGTGTTTGACCTTGTGGAAGAGGCTTTCCCTGCCCCTTTGCTCCCTGTCCTGGCTCAGGATCAGCTCCAGGTGCTCTCCTGCCTGTCAGCCCCTGGCTCAGCACTCGCTGCCAGGCTCTGGGGCAGAGCTGTGGCACCGAGGCAGAGGAAGATCAGCACTTACACAACTCCAAATTCCCAGCAGAGACTGAAACAAGGCGGAATTTCACTTTTTTCCCCCCGTCTCCCCTGGTTAGAAGAGAGCAGAGTGCTCTGCCCGCCACACAATGAAGGCAAATTCTCCAGGGCACGGAGCTGGGAGGGAACATTTCATTACAAAGCATCCTCCAGAACACACATATGGAACAACCCCAGCCACAAACTGCAATTACAACCCCAGCTCTGCTTTAACAGAATTATTAGAGCTGAACTAAAATGCTGTTATCCACCTCTTGGAAATGTTATTACTGAGCACAGATTACATCACCCCGAGAAGGGCAGACAGGGACTGGCGTGGACAGACTTTTTGCAGAGGTCTGACCTCAGCCTGGTCACAAAACTGCCTTGGGGGAAAGAGCCCTGCACCCAGGGAGGAGCCCTCACACCCAGCTCCTCAGCACAGCTTTACTGTCAGACACATCTCTGCAGGAAAATCAAAAAATCCTTTCATTTTTGGGGGGGTGGCTGGAGGATCCACAGCCCCCCTGCTTCTGGCGCTGCTCATTCCTGCTGGAGTGATTTTTTTAGGGGGTTGTTTCCCACAAACCAGAACTGGAGTGATTTTTTGGGGGGTTGTTTCCCACATAACAGAACTGGAGTGATTTTTTGGGGGGTTGTTTCCCACATAACAGAACTGGAGTGATTTTTTGGGGGGTTGTTTCCCACATAACAGAGGTGGAGTAAATTTTTGGGGTTGTTTCTCACATAACAGAGCTGGAGTGATGTTTCTGGGGTTTTTCCCCACAGAAAACAGCCTGAGACCAAGGGCATGAGCTGCCAGAAGGGCTGGGAGGTGTTTGCAGAGTGCTCTGCACCACCCCCTGTCCTGCCACTCCAATTGGGACATCTTGGAATGCAAGGGAGCCTCAGCTCCAGACCCAAACCCATGAATTCCTGCCCCCAGAGGTGCCCAGGGCAGCCAGAGACACCCCACCCACCCCAATTTGGGGAATTTCTGAGTGTCAGACGTGGCCACAAGTTTGAAGGAAGTGTTTGCAGCCAGCTCAGGCACATGGGGGGCTTCTCTTGGGGTACAAATGAACAGAGATACCCAAAGAAATCACTGAGACATCAAACACCCCCATTTTCCTTCTCCAAACCACCCAAAAAGCAGGAGCCAGCTGCCACCTCTCACACTCGTCACAAAGAGCTCAGTGAGGGCTCCACCACTGAGTTTTGCCTGTTTAACACCATCCTTCTGGCCCTGCTGCCTGTCCAGGGCACCAGAATGTGCCCAAAAAAAGCAACTGGAAGGAGTTCAGTGGTGCTTGGGCTGAGCTGCCAGCGTGGCACAGCCAGATAGGAACAGGATGAAGTCCAAATCAGTGCTGGGAAAATCAGATTTTTTCCATGTCCTACAGATATTCTGGAGCTTAAATCACATTGAGGGGGCTAAGGAGAGCCAAGTTCCCTGTCGCAGGGATCACAGGATCATGGGAATATTGAGGTTGGAAAAGAGATCACCAAGTCCAACCACTCAAACCACGGCCTCAAGTGCCACATCTGTGATTTTGAACCCCCTGGGCAGCCTGTTCTCCCTTTCCATGGATAAATTTTCCCTATTATCCAATCCTAACCTTTTCTGGCACAGCTTGATGCCTTTTCCTCTTGTCCTGTTGCCCCCCTGGCTGCACCCTCCTCTCAGGGGGTTTGGGGAGCAGTAAATGTGACAATTCACCCGGAATCTCATCCTTTTTCAAAATAATTTCTTCCTTTCTGTCCCTTTTCCTCCATCTAGGCCTTTGGAGCATCCTGCCCTGTTTTGTCCCGGGGTTTGGGATGTTCCTGCAGGAGCACAGGGGCAGAGCTGTGTCCCAGGGCTGGGTGGGCTCCCCAAGAACACAGAAAAACATGGGAACAACCCAGGCCAGGATCAGGGAATTTGGGTTCAAAACAGAACAGGGGGATCATTTCAGCTGGAAAATTGAGAGACCTTTACTTTTCCTTTTGGTTTATTCCAGTGTGAGCCCTGCATTATCACCCTTCAGGGGGCATCTTCATCTCTTCTCCCACCTCTCCTTGCAACCAGGCCAGGTAAAATCTCCCTGTTCACCACCAAGTCCTGGAACTTCCAAGCCAAATCATCATCCAGGAGCTGGGCTCTGTGGAAAAATGACACATCCTGGAAGAGTTCCCAAAACAAGAGCAGGGAACAGCTCCTTGGCACGGGGTTTGGAGCAGTCCAAATGGGCAGCCCTGCCAAAAATATCCCCATTTACAGCACAGCAGGGCCAGCCAGACCCAGCCAGGGGTCCTGGCATGAGGAAGAAAGGGGTGAATTTTTTTTTTTCCTGTGTCTTTCACGGTCAGAATCAGAACCTCAGGAGCATGAGTGAGAAACAAAGCACGCTGGGGCTCACACAGAACAAATTTTTAATGAGAAAATGTACTTCAACTCCTACAGGGCACAGAGCTGCACGGGGCCAGCTCGGGCTCCTGGGTGTGCCTGGCACTGGGAAGGCTGGAAAAAGTGGAGCTCAAAGCTGGAAAAGGTGAAGCTCAAAGCTGGAAAAGGTGAAGCTCAAAGCTGTGCTGGCTCCAGTGAGCCAGGGAACATCTCCTTCATTAATTGTTTACTCAGTTAACTACAGCAGCTGCCCTTGACTTTGCAACCCCCTGTGAGCTGGAACAGGCTGGAAGAGGCTCCAGGAAACAGCACTTTTAGGTCCTGCTAAGTTTAAAAAATGGCTCTGTGAAAGCCCAGCCCAGGAGTGCAGCACTGGAGGGGCCTGGGCAGCAACGTGGGATGACAGAAATACAGGGATGAGCTCATGGCCTGCTCAGATAAAAGCACTTTGAGAAAGAGGGGATTAAATGGGTGAGAAAATAAATCACAGCCCCTCTCCAGCTCCCCACAAGCACGTTCTGGGCAGCACAAACCCCACTGAGGGACTGGAACAGCCCAGCTCCCATGGGCTGCTGCTCTGCCCAGGGACATAAGCATGGCTTGGAGCTCTGGTGGTCCCCAAAGAGAAAACCTAAAGTCCCTAAAGCCTCTGAAGCCCCTAAATCCACCCCATTGCTCTGCAGCACAGCAGGAGGAAGGGATCCTGTGGATGTTGACCTTTGCAGAATTCCAGACTGGTTTGGGTTGGAAAGGGACCTTAAATCCCCTCCAGTGCCACCCCTGCCATGGGCAGGGACAGCTCCCACTGTCCCAGGCTGCTCCAACCTGGCCTTGGGCACTGCCAGGGATCCAGGGGCAGCCACAGCTTCTCTGGGCACCCTGGGCCAGGGCCTCCCCACCCTCCCAGGAGGAATCTTTTCCTCACATCTGCTCCAATCCTGCTCTGTCCAACCTTCTAGAGCTGCCAGAGTCATCCAAAATCTCCCAGGGATGCCCAGGGTGGGATTGTTGGGGTGCCTGTGCAGGGCCAGGAGTTGGACTCCAACCCTTGTGGGTCCCTTCCAGCTCAGCAGGAAATTCTGTGGTTCTGCAGAGATGTTTTCTCGCCTTCATTTGTTTGTGCTTTCACTACATTTTATGTGATGGCCCTGGCACAGAGTGCCCAAAGCAGCTGCTCCTGGATCCCTGGGATGTTCAACACCCAAGTAACCCCCACTTTTATTGGGGTCAGCTCTGCAGGGATAGGACAGGGAGCCACTCCCAGGGCACACTGAAGGAACCTGCTGGCCCAACCTCTGTTTTAATGAGAGACTCAGCACCAGCAGCTCCCTGTGTCCTGCTTTGGGATGAATCCCAGGAGTGCCTCCAGCAGGGGCTGCTCCAAGCCCCATCCCTGAACATTTTGTACCCCTGGAACTGCTCAGGGGTTGAGGAGCACCAGAGCCAGCCAGGCTGTGCTGCTTCTGCTGGAATCTCATTTACAGAGGGCCTAAAATTCCCCTCCTAATTAATTTGTTCTGTTCACCTGCGACTGAGCTGGCTTTTGTTCTTTGGGAGCTCCTCAAAAATTAGCTGCAATACCTGATGGAATTTAATTATATAGGCTAAGGGAAGTGATTAAGGGCAAAGGGAGAGCTGATCACACCTCCCAGGCTTCAAGGGTATCAGCAGAAGGGAGGTAGAACCTGCTCTTCCCAGGTGGAGGGAGAATATTGAGGAGTGATTGTCCCAGCAGGGATTTGAGGCTGGAGACAAAACATCCCCTGATATCAGAACACCTTTGGAGGGTCAGCTGTGAATGACTAAAGCTGCCCAGATCTGCCTCAGATTTCCAGGGAAATTAAAGCTGCACATCACCCCAGGCCCTGCGTGGCAGCTCTGGATTGGGATGCTCTTCAATCCCCTCGGGAGACCAGGCTGCAAGGGGAGCATCCCCCACGAGAATCCAGGGGGAATTGCTCCTGATTTCTGCCAGGATTAGCCTGATCCAGAGTCTGGGACCCCACATGCCAGCTCTCAGTGGGAGAACTGAGCTACCCAAACTGCTAAACGTGAGGGGGATTCAGGAATTGGGCCAGATTTCAACAGGAATTCTGTAAAACTGCCCAATTCTCTGCTAAACATGAACTGGATTCAGGAACTGGGGGCTCTGGGGCCAAACTTCAACAACAATTCTGTAAAACTGCACAATTTTCTGCTAAACATGAAGGGGATTCAGGAACTGGGGACCCCACAGGGACCCCATCCCTGTGTCCAAACAGCTCAGGGGTGGGGGCTGGATGGATCCCAGGGGTGCCCAGGGACAGGACAGGGACAACAGGCACAGAGTGACACCCAGGAGGTTCTGGCTGAGCATGAGGGGAAACTTCTGCTCTGGGAGGGTGCCAGAGCCCCAGGACAGCTGCCCTGAGGGGCTGTGGGAGCTCCTTCCCTGGGGATGTTCAAACCCAGCTGGAAGTGACCCTGTGCTCCAGGTGACCCTGCTGGGCTTGGAGTAGATGATCTCCAGAGGTCCTTCCAACCCCAGCCATCCTGGGATTCTGTGGTCTCCAATCTCAAAACCTGCTTGGTTTTGTTGGACGAGTCCTGTGCCTGCCTGTGCTTCAGTCACGGGAAATGGTGCTAACACTGATTTTCTCAGCTGGGCCTTGGGAGCCTCCTTATAAATATTTATGAAGTACTCTGTTTATAATTGTGAGTAAATAAATGGGTGTATGGAATTCACAGGCCAGGGATGCAAGTTGTTCTGTTTCACACCCTCAGAGTCATTCATGGTGTCTGCATTCCCCTGGAAGCAAAGGATTTGGGAAGAACAACTTCAAAACCTCCCATCTCAAAGGGAGCTGCAATCAGGAAAGAAAAGCCAGGACTTAAGGGGCAAATCCTGCTGATGTCAGGAAAGACAGGGAAAAGCTCTTGTTGGTACTTCCTGTGCCTGGAGATGGAGATGGTGCCTGTTGATGTTTATAAAGTGCTGAAGTGTCCAGATCCTTTCTTAAACCATTCTGAGAGGGGACATCACGCTCAGAGACTCAGAATCTTTTGGGATCTTACCCACTCACTCTGCTGTGACATCTGTAGGGGGTTTGGGGACCTTCTGGGAATCCTCTTGGTTGTCCTTCTGCATCTTCCCACCCCCTTTGTCCTGAGCAGCAGGTGTCCTTGTCCTTGTCCTTGTCCTTGCCCTTGTCCCCAGCTCAGCAGCCAAACCAAAGTGCACATTCCCAGTGAACCCACTGGGTGATGGGAGAGGAGCTGAAACTGGACAATCTTTCATTTCCTTTCCAAGCCAACCATTCCAGAATTCCATGACCCTTTCCTGGACTCCTGTCCCTGCAGTCAGGCCAAGCCCTGCAGCTCCTCCTGTGTTGGAATCCCAGAATCAGAATTAACCTTTGAAAGACCTTGTAACCCATGTTCTTGTGATCATCCTCCATGAAGGACACGACCTGCAGGACCTGTGCCCCCCTGGGCAGGACAAAGCTGTGTCCAGCTGCCCCCTGGACTGATCCTAACTGGACAAAGCTGTGTCCAGCTGCCCTCCAGGGCTGGTTTTGCTCCCCTCCCTGGCAGCCAGCAAAGAGCCTTCAGGGCAGCCACCAGGCCACCTTGCTTTTCTGGACTATTTTCTGTTTGGCTGGATTGCTAATGCTGGAGTAATTACTTAGGAAAATTCCTTAATCAAAACCACATTTGTGGAGGCAATCAGCAAATGGGTCAAGGAGAACAGTGTGCCTGAGGAGCAGGAGCTGCTCCCCTGAGCATCTGCAGAGCTGGAGCCCTGCAGGGGCCAGGGCTGTGCTCCAGGGCCTGCTTGCAGTGCAGAGCTCCAGCCAAGGCTGCCCTTTTAGGTGCTCTGTGCCCTGGGGAGGCTGAAATCCTCTCCCAGGAGTTCTCTGCCCTGGTTCTGGGTGCCCCAAGTCGCTTGTCCTTCCAGGAGCACGTTGGTTTTACAGGGATGTCTCCATTCTCTAGATGGATGAGGCCACCTGCACCCAGAGGAAACCTGGCTGGTAGAATCTGTCCTGGATTTTTGGGAGGGTGAGATCCACCAGAGACTCGGATTGCAAGCACAGAGAATCCAAGGTTTCATGTTCTAAATCATGAATACCAAGATGAAGCAGGTGCTGCTGAGCCCCAAAACCCCATCCAGGAGCTGAGCTGTCCAAGGGACACTGGAAAGTTTCTCAGCAGATTATTGCCCTCATCCAGCTAAGCCCCTGCTGCCATCCTCAGGTGTGAGAATTTGGGATAATTGCACATCACACACAACCTTTGGCACCTCCCTGTGCATCCTTGGTGGATCCTTCAGGAATACACAGAGCAGCCATATCCCACAGCAGTCCCTGCAGGACTCTGATCATCCATCCACTGGGAAATCCAGCTTTTTGTCCTCATCCATTGCCTCTTGTCATTAAATACGGTGTTAATTCTTGAGCAGAGCTTTCCTCACACTTGGCCATCATTTCCCAGCAACCTCTGCCTAAAAAAATTCCCTCCTTTAGATCAAGACATCAGATTACACAAGGAAAATACAACGTTTCTTCTGTTGAAAAATCTCCTTTCATCTTGAGATGATTCTCTGGATGAATCTCAACAGAGGAGATTCTCAAGATCTTTGGGTTTTCCTGCCCAGAAGGAACCAGAACCTTTGTCCTTCAGGCTGAACTGCACAGCTTGGAAGGAGGAGGCTCCTGGTGGTTCTCTCAGCTCTCTCTCCTCCAGGTCACCCCACTGGTCACTGGCACTGCTGCCCATGCCTTGTCCTGCCTGCCCTCCCTGCCATGGGCACAGAGCTGCTTTGACTTTGTGCCAGTCCAGCTCTTCCAGCCCAGACCTGGGAATGATCCAGATCCAGATCCAGCCCCTGATCTGGGCCAAAGCCCAGGCTCGTGTGCCAGGACAGGAGTGCTGGGGCTGTCCTGGGTCACTGAGAGCCTCCTGAGGGACAGGGTGGCCTCAGAGACGTGGAGTGACAGCCAGGTTGTTACACAATCACCCTGCTGCATTCCAGAACCTTCCACAGCAACCCAGCCTGCCCACCCTCCACTGCAGCTCACCATTCCACCAGTCAGAGAACATCCAGCACCGGCCAGACCCCACACTGAGCCCCACCTGAGTCCTTGGATGGATAAACCCCCCCAGAATCCTGTCAGGCAGGTGGGGACACAAAACACAGCACAGGGAAAGCTCCTCCAGCTGTGCCACACCTGGAGCCCTGCAGGGTCACTCCTGTGCCTCTCAGATGGTCCCCAGGGAGAGAAACACACAGGAGCAGCTGCAGAGGGACAGAGAGGACACCACTGACTCTGTGCTGCTGGGTCTGCCAGGGCCAGCAGGGGAGGGCAGAGCTCCCCAGGGGCTGCAGCTCCTCCCAAGCTCTGATCTCTGCTCCCTGTGACAGGGACAGCAGCCAGGCAAGGGCTGGAGATGGGCCAGGGATGGAGATCAGGGGAAGGTTCTTCCCCCAGAGGCTGCTGGGCACTGCCCAGGGAATGGGCACAGCCCCAAGAGCTCCAGGAGCATTTGGACAGCACTGCCAGGGATGCCCAGGGTGGGGTTGTTGGGAGGTCTGTGCAGGGACAGGGGCTGGGATGATCCCTGAGGCTCCAGCTCAGGAGATCCTGTGGTTCTGTGCATTCCTGCACTTGGCAGGCTCTGGGCAGAAAGCCACGCTCTGGAGATTGAATATTTATTTAATATTTATTTACTGATTTATCTCAGCGCTTTTGGGAGGGGCCTCTCAGAGCCCTGGGGCAGCACTCGGGACTGGCAGGGATGGAACATCTTGGGGGGGGTTCTTTTAGAGAGCAGCTCTTACCCACAGAAATGATTTAACAGCAGAGAGAGAGGTGTTGGCACAGCTGACAAACCAGGGACAGATTTGGGGAGGGAGCTGCTAAAGGCCAGCCACATATTTTAGAATTATTTTCCTGAGGAGGATTTGATGAGATGTGAACTTCATTATTTGCTAATGTTGCAGCACAGAGCCTTGACCAAAGCCCAGGAGAGTCAGAAGGAATCTTTCCATTAACTCCACTGATTGTTAAGTGAGATTGTGACAGATGTAGTCCCTTTCCCTTCCTCCTCAAATATTTCAAATCAAACAGCACGAGGGGTTGGAAGTGTCCTTTTCTGGAGGAGGGCATGGTTCCTCCTTAGGGCTGCTCATAAATAACCCCAGAGGAGCCTTTCAGGTGCCCATAACAAGTCAGATGTTCTGAGGGTCATAAAGCTTCAGGGGGGAAGGGAAGTGAGGCAAGAACCACTCAATTCCCAGCGTTGCTGAAGGGCCAGCAGGAGCAGGACCTGCACCAAGGATAAAAATTGTTTGCAGACAACGATAAAACTGTCTTCAGCATGAGCCAAACCTCCCTGCTGTGTGCCAGCGTGGAGAAAACCTCTGAAAGGCACCAGCAAACACCCTTGGCATGTCCCAGGAGGAGGGAATGCCCTCGTGGGCTGTGGAGAAGCTGCCTCAGGTAGAGAAATTTGCTGCAAGAAAGGGGAAGGCGAAGCCTCGGCTCTTTGCTGTGGCTGAGCAGAGCCAGGGACAGGCACTGCCTGGAGCCTCTGGGGTGTGGATGCTAAACCAGAGCCTCGCCAGTCAGACAGAGCCCTCAGCAGTGTCCTGTGCTGGGGAACATCCCCCCCTTCCCCCCTGCAAGGTCTGTCAGAGCTGCACACCTGAGCTCAGGTGAGGGACCCCTCCCACAGGCAGGCCCTGCCTCTGCTGGGAATGGAGCAGAAATCCCTCAGGGCCCTGTGCACACGGGCTGGGAGAGAGGGAGGGAGGGAGGGAGGGAGGAGTGCAGGGGCTGCCTGGAAACCTGCAGAGAAACTGAGATGCAGAAAGCCACACCAACGTGGAGATTTGGTTTTAAGCAAACAGAAATGTACCTTGAAGTGCCCTAAGCACCTAAAGAAACCGTGTCAGTTCGTGGAAAAACCCTAAAGTGCAGTTTAAAGTTCAGTAGCAAAACCTTTTACAAAATTAACTGCACTCCAGACGTAACATAAACACAGCACAGTGTTGTTGGATAGAAAGACAGACCACGTGCATGGATCTTGTGTAAGAAATGATGATTATTGTCATGTGGCTGTGTTAGGTCAGGATAGGTGCAAAAGGATTGTAACAGAATTGTGTTTGTAGCTGATTGGATAATTAATGAATATAATGCATAATATATATTATATAGCTATCATATATCTATATATATAATTATAATATTTATATTATGTAATAATANGGCTCCCTCAGGGCCCTGCAGAGAGGGGCCGCTGCCACCTCTGGAGCTCACTGCTCCAGGTGACACTGCCAAGGATAAGGCACAGGACCTTCCTCCCAGTGTACTTTTCTGCAGTTTTAAAGTGAAAACCACCCAGCTGGGAAGGAGAGGAAGCTGATAGTGATGGAAGCAGAGCAGAGATTGAGTTGCAGTGTCTGGGCAGGGGTCCAACAAGAGGGGAAGGGAAGTTTACTGATTCTGGCACGCTCTTAATGGAGCTTTGCTTCCAGCTCCTCACCTCTGTTTACACTTCCATGGAGTGTGATAGGATCAGCAATCAGGGACTGGAGAGGCTCACCATGC
This sequence comes from Chaetops frenatus, assembly GCA_013400775.1. Lineage (NCBI taxonomy): Eukaryota > Metazoa > Chordata > Aves > Passeriformes > Picathartidae > Chaetops > Chaetops frenatus. The sequence goes on along the minus strand of VZTR01016834.1, from coordinate 27,720 downwards.
ACAATGTGCTTATAAAGATTTCATTCCTCACAGTGTCAAAAGCAACTTTCTGGAGGCCAATTTAATTGTTGTCAATACCGGTTGCAAATTGGCCTTAACATTTTAAATTGATGTTTTCTGTAAACTGCTTTGATTAATGGAAGGAAAAGATTGTGTTTCTGCCTTTCTTCTGAGGATCTAATGGAGGTAGCAAACAATAATTGATCTGGCTAGACACAGAGAGGCAAACAGGGAGACTCAAACCTGCTACAGAAATGATTTTACCTGTGCACAGCTACCGAATGGCACAGCTGGTTAGAACGTGGCCTTGGTTGGGTTTGTTCCCTCAGGGAACTCTGAGCAGCTTTAACTAAAGTACCTTAACTGCAGGCAGAAGGGTTTGACCACGGTGTCAAATGTGTGCCCTGGAAAATCCCAAACCTGCTGGCCTGAGCCTCAGCCTCTCACAGTGCCTGGAGCCTTGGAGATGCTGGGAGTGAATCCCAGTTGGACACCAAATTCCCAGAGCATCTAAACACGGGCTCCCCTGTGGATTTTCTCACAGGAAACCTCTAAAACCTCTACTCAGGTCTGAGAGACTCAGCTCTGTGATGCCAATCTGAGCAGGGATCCCAATCCCTCTCAGCCCTGACTGCACTCCCACATTTCATCATTTCACCTCCTGGTGAGTGAGCTGAGCCAGCTGATGGGGGCAGGTGAGAGCTCTGGGGACAGGAATGGCCAAGGCAGAGGTGTGAGAAGGAGGGACAGAGCCCTCAGCTCCACCAGCAGAAGGGACACTGGTGTGACTCCAGTTCCTGGGAAACTGGAGCTTGGGAAGAGTGGCAAGACAAGGACGTGACCTGACCTTGCCCTCTTTTTGGTGTTCTGGTCCAAAACTGTCCCCATTTCTGCCTCTGTGTGTTTTGAGAAGAGCATTTCTCTGCCATTCCCAATCCCACTGCACAGATCCAGGGACTGGGAAAGCAGCCAAATGCATCAGGCTGGACCTTCTACACACACTGAGCCTGCATCCTCCCCAAATCCATCCCAGTGCTCCTTGTCAGGGTTCCTGTGACTCCTGCACCCATCCAGCACCCATGGATCCATCCATCCCTCCTTTCATCCATCCATGGATCCATCCCTCCATCCATCCATGGATCCATCCATCCCTTCATACATCCACCATCCATCCACAGATCCATCCCTCCATCCATCCCCTCATCCTTCCATCCATCCCTCCATCCACCCCACCTCCCAGGATCCCATCATCCCCAGGATTTGCTCTAAAACCCAGCAGCTGTTACAAACACCAGGCAGACACTGGTAGGACGAGAGGAAATGGTTTTAAACTAAAAGAGGAGAGATTTTGATGGGATATCAGGATGAAATTCCTCCCTGGGAGGGTGGGCAGGCCCTGGCTCAGGGTGCCCAGAGAAGCTGTGGCTGCCCCTGGATCCCTGGCAGTGCCCAAGGCCAGGTTGGGCACTGGGGCTGGGAGCAGCCTGGGACAGTGGGAGGTGTCCCTGCCCATGGCAGGGGTGGCACTGGATGGGCTTTAAGGTCCCTCCCAACCCAAACCAGTCTGGGATGCTGTGGTGCCAAATGGAATCAGGCCTGGTGCTCCCAGTGAAGGGCAGGGGGATCCTGGAGCTGCTGTGGAGCATTTTGGGCATCACTCAGAACATCCCCAGAGCTCCTCAGTCCCTCCAACACGTTGGGTACAGCCTGCACAGGATTCCCTGGCTTTTTCCACATCAGTGCCTCTGCTCCACTGGAGCACCATGCCAGAAATTCCTGCTTCAGTGCACTTCCACACCATCCCTGTGTTTCTGTGGGGAGATCCCAGCTGGCTGAGTTGCATAGGGAGGTTTTGTTTCGAAGCAAATCCATCAGCTTAATCCTCCCTCCTGCTCACAACTCCCATTAGTCTAGCTTAAGAATATATATATATATTTTAAAAAATAAATAAAGCTGTTGCCATAGCAACCCCCCATTTCCAGATATCCTGGCTGATAAGCACCACACTGGCCTTGTGGCTCTGGGCCTGCTCTCTGCCCAAGGAATGCTAAATTCCACCAAAACTCTTGGAGCAGGCACCTGGTGCTTGTCCCGTGGCTGTGTGGATGCTGGGAGTGCCATTATCCTCCCTGTGTGTACACACTCCCACCCTCCACCTCCTCCTTTGTTTCCCCACAACAGCCAGACTTCCTGATTTATTNTCCATCCATCCCTCCATCCACCCCACCTCCCAGGATCCCATCATCCCCAGGATTTGCTCTAAAACCCAGCAGCTGTTACAAACACCAGGCAGACACTGGTAGGACGAGAGGAAATGGTTTTAAACTAAAAGAGGAGAGATTTTGATGGGATATCAGGATGAAATTCCTCCCTGGGAGGGTGGGCAGGCCCTGGCTCAGGGTGCCCAGAGAAGCTGTGGCTGCCCCTGGATCCCTGGCAGTGCCCAAGGCCAGGTTGGGCACTGGGGCTGGGAGCAGCCTGGGACAGTGGGAGCTGTCCCTGCCCATGGCAGGGGTGGCACTGGATGGGCTTTAAGGTCCCTCCCAACCCAAACCAGTCTGGGATGCTGTGGTGCCAAATGGAATCAGGCCTGGTGCTCCCAGTGAAGGGCAGGGGGATCCTGGAGCTGCTGTGGAGCATTTTGGGCATCACTCAGAACATCCCCAGAGCTCCTCAGTCCCTCCAACACGTTGGGTACAGCCTGCACAGGATTCCCTGGCTTTTTCCACATCAGTGCCTCTGCTCCACTGGAGCACCATGCCAGAAATTCCTGCTTCAGTGCACTTCCACACCATCCCTGTGTTTCTGTGGGGAGATCCCAGCTGGCTGAGTTGCATAGGGAGGTTTTGTTTCGAAGCAAATCCATCAGCTTAATCCTCCCTCCTGCTCACAACTCCCATTAGTCTAGCTTAAGAATATATATATATATATTTTAAAAAATAAATAAAGCTGTTGCCATAGCAACCCCCCATTTCCAGATATCCTGGCTGATAAGCACCACACTGGCCTTGTGGATCTGGGCCTGCTCTCTGCCCAAGGAATGCTAAATTCCACCAAAACTCTTGGAGCAGGCACCTGGTGCTTGTCCCGTGGCTGTGTGGATGCTGGGAGTGCCATTATCCTCCCTGTGTGTACACACTCCCACCCTCCACCTCCTCCTTTGTTTCCCCACAACAGCCAGACTTCCTGATTTATTTTTTTCAATCCTTTTTTTTTTTTCCCCTCTCAGATTTTGTCACTTGTTAGCTGCTCTAACACACCAACCCCAACCAGTCACGGGGGATATTTGGGTGTGAGGCATAAGAAATGACTGCAAACACTGCTGCTTTTCAGCCCCCACCAAGTTCCCTGGCAAATCATTCTGCACTGCTTTTGTTGTCTCCTGTGCCTTGTTAGTGGGGCAGAGTTTTCCCAGAGGTTCTTTCAGAGATTACCCTAAAACTTCCCAGCTCAGTAAAAGGCTCCAGAGAGCAGAACAAACCAATATCCAGAGGCAGCAGCAGGTGTGGCTGAGGGAAGGAGGAGGCTCTGGGACCACAGGCTGTGCTCCTGGGCAGCCAAACCTCTCACAAGTGAATTATTCCCAATATCTGTCAGCCGTGGGAGAGGGAGGCTGGATGTCCAAAGCAGCAAGTTTAAGAAAAAATAAGCAAATAAATACTTTTTGCAGTTAAACAGATCCATTTGGGACCAGGGCAATGAAGCTGTTTGAATTCCAGCTCCTCCTCCTGCCTTTCCAGTCCCTTCTCCTGTGTTCCTGGGGTCTGAAGGTACAACAGTCCCACCTCCCCAGTGCCTGATGGAAGCTGCTCCCCAAGCTCTGGCTGAGGACAGGAGGTTTGGAGGAGCCCAGGTGGGGATGCAGGAGGAGCAACTCTGTGCAGCCATGGAGGAAGTGAGGATCCTAAATCCTTCTCCCCACAGAGCAGAGCAACTCATGTCCAAAATGAGGATCCTAAATCTTGAGAGCAGCTGGTGTCCAGAGTGAGGATCCTAAATCCTCCATTCCACTGAGGAGAGAGCAGCTCATGTCCAAAATGAGGGTCCTAAATCCTTCACCCCACAGAGCAGAGCAGCTGGTGTCCAAGTGAAGATCCTAAATCCTTCACCCCACAGAACAGCAGCTAGTGTCCAGAGTGAGGATCCTAAATCCTCCATTCCACTGAGGAGAGAGCAGCTCATGTCCAAAATGAAGATTCTAAATCCTTCACCCCACAGAACAGCAGCTAGTGTCCAAGGTGAGGATACTAAATCCTTCCCCCCACAGGAGAGAGCAGCTCATGTCCAAAATGAGGATCCTAAATCCTTCGCCCCACAGAGCAGAGCAGCTGTTGTGCAATGTGAGGATCCTAAATCCCTGAGAGCAGCTGGTGTCCTCTCAGCTCCCCCACCCCAGCAGCCTGCAGCTCTCCCCACACTTTTGGGCTGATCCTCCCCCTGGCAATGACATTTCAGGTGCCAGGACAGCCAGGAAATCCTCCCCTCGAAATGTTCTGGGACAGAAACTCTGACATTCTCACAAATGCCTCAGAAAATGCATTATTAACCCTTTTGGGATTTTCCTGGGAGGGAAGGCATTGGGGTTTTCCATATCACGGGATGTGCTGGCAGGAAAAGCAGATGGAGTGGCACTGATTTGCCTCAGCTCCTACAAACCCTCAAGATCTCCAAGCTGGTCCTGTTCCTTTCTTTTCAAATGTCAGGGAACGGCAAGAGGAGCGCAGAGAAAAGCAAAGCCCCGTTCCTGGAACCCTCTGGGTGTTTCCAGGGTGGTTTCCCTAATTTTTCACCCACCTGCACCTTAAATAGTTTCTCACAAGGCTGGAAAACGAGGCGGGGGATGGTTTTACACCTGCTTTGTTATTGCCCTGAACAGCTGTAAATGACAACACAAACTGCGAACAGCAGGGACCGGAACGCCTTCCACACACATCCCTGCACTGATCCTCGGCTAATTAATTCAAATACTTGCTGGGGATTTGGGGGAGAAACTCGCTAATGCCGTCAATGAGGGAAGGAGGCGGCTTGAAGCAGAGCCCAGGTGATCTGGGGGAAGGGAGAGAGGGGAGAGGGGGAAGGATGGGTGAGGGGAACGCATTGATGACCTGGAGGGAACCTGGATCCCCCCGGGGATTTAGGAAAGGCTTTGATAACCCAGAGGGAATCTGGGTTTCCTGGGATTTAGGAAAGGCATTGATAACCTGGAGGGAATCTGAATTTCCCAGATTTTAGGAAAGGCATTGATGACCTGGAGGGAATCTGAATTTCCCAGATTTTAGGAAAGGCATTGATAACCTGCAGGGAATCTGAATTTCCCAG
>VZTR01016833.1:293042-304900 GCA_013400775.1 Chaetops frenatus | reverse complement strand
ACTCTGGTGTTTGCTTTTTTGGTAAAAAAGCAGGATGTGAAAACTTTAGACAGAGAAAATGGGGGTTTTTCCACTGCCAGAAAAGGCTAGGATTGAGTTTTTTCCACTTAAAGCCTGTTGTAATTAGGAGTTGAAGGGCAGAAACGCCATAAAAATTATTCTAAACAAATAATAAGGACCTGTTTTAGTCCCACATCTGCTGCAGGATGAATTAGAAGCCCCATTTTATGTTAATTCCTACATTACTGTGTCTTCAATTATTGTGGCTCAGCATCATTTCTACAATAATCAATCAAAACTGAAAATACAAATTAATCTGCTACAGTGCCTGTCACTTTTCACTTGCATTTCAGAGTTTATATAACACAACTCTCATAATACCTTCAAGGAAAAGGGAAAAAAAAAAAAAAAAAGAAATAGCATAGAAATAGATGTCTTGGTCTTTCATCTAAATTTAATGAGAAAAAGAGTTGCAATGAAATTAGAGATGTGCTGAACTATCCATAGGAGATTCCAAGCCATTATTAGCCTGCTCACCCTGCTACTTATCTTCAAATGCACACACCAGCAGCAGAAAGGATTTAGGTTACATTTGAGTAATCCAAATCTTGTAGGTACTGGGGTTTAGTGAAACTGNAAAAAAAAAAAAAAAACAAAAAAAAAAAAAAAAAAAAAAAAAAAAAAAAAAAAAAAAAAAAAAAAAAAAAAAAAGAGCAGCATTTAGTGAAGTGAGAGAGGTCTGGCTTTAATGCACAAAAGGAAGGAGTTTGGGGCTGTGGCAGCGAGGTTGGAGTGTCAGTCTGGATTGCCAACCCTAAAGCTGAATTTCTTTGAGCTTGGGGATTTGTCAAGTGTTTAAGAGTGTTGAAATGTAAACTTTCTTCTTGGTGATATTCAAAACCTCTGTAAAACAGCCTTTAAAGAAGGGGAAAATACAGGAGGAAGAAGCGAAATCCCCAACGCTGTGGTAAGGAAGGAATCCTTGTCCTGTATGGGCAGAGTGGGAACTGACATCCAAGTTCCCTCCTAAGCAGGGATGGAGGAGCTGGGGTCTCTCAGGAGAATTCCTGCCTCTCTCTGCCTCAGTTTCCTGGCCCAGCAACTGAAGAGGCCTCTTTTCCTGCTGCTAAAACTGCAATTTAACGGAAATGAAGCCCCATGAATGTTATGATAATACGGCCCTGGGTGTCTGAGTCTAATTGATCAAAAGTAATAACTGTGAAGGGAAAATGAATGAGGAAAATCAGCAGGGATACAAAACCTAACATCTATTTCTCTATTAACCTAAAATCTCTATTTCCCAGTAATACAACTTATTCTCACTGCAATCCCTCTGTGAATGGTGCTGTGTGGAAGGGGGAAGCATCACTGTGTATAACACAAATGTGTCAGGGAAATAACATTTTGTGCTGTGTGCAAATGGCAAGGATTGGGTTTAAATCTGCAAAATTCACCAAATTCTGGACATTTTAACAGTGACTTTAACTGAAGTGCAGCCCTTCCTTTGTGTACCCTTGGCAGGGAGCTGGGAGCTGCTCAGCCACTGATTAACTCAGGTTACCACAGGGGTCTCCCAGTTAATAAAAACTTAATAAAAACCAGACTCCAGTGGTCCTGTCAGGCATGGAGCTGCATTTCTGATGGCAAATTCCTGACCTGGAGCTCTCCCAGGTGCTGCTCTCCCTGTTCCATCTCTGCTGCTTGCTGGGCTGGGCTGTGGAGGCAGAGTTCACTCCTTGGTGCAATAAATTCCTTTTACTTGAATTCGAAATGGGGTGACATCCCATTATCCAACTGCATCTAAATCCAGGTGAATGTGCAATTAAAAGGGCTGTGTTACCTGGAAAAATAAATCCTCCACTGCCTCGAAACATCTGACTCTGCCAGGCAATGTTTGGAGCATGAGGGAAGGTGAGAAATAATCACTGAGGGTGGGCAGGCAAGAATTGTTACAGAGGAGGGTGTTTTTGTTATATTTGCACCAGGATAAACAAATCCTCAGAGTGGGGAGAAATTCGATGGGATTTCTATCCAATTTATATCCCTGGAAGTGTTCAAGGCCAGGCTGGTTTAGAAGAGTGTCCCTGCCCATGGCAGGCCTTGAATTTGATCATATTTCAGATCCTTCCAACCCAAACCACTCCTGGCTCCATGATTTTATGATCTGTGATATATTTTTCACCATAAACATGCAAAACCAGGGTTTCTTCAATTATTTGTCATTGGTTATAGAAAATCTATATTGAGGATGTCCCACGAGCTGTGTTATAAACACTTTTTTGGGGGAAAATTTTTGCAGCTTTCTGTCCTACAGACCTATTCCTCCACTTCAGGATCTTACTGCTTGCCTCAGACTCAAGATTTATATCATTAATTCTCCAACATTAACTACTTTGGATTTGGTTAAATCTCTACTTAATTGAAGTTTGAGTAACTAATGGCACAATAAACTCGTTTGTTATCCATAAATACAGAGTTTTTTCTCCTGCTCCATGCACTGTAATGAACCACAGAGACAGGGTTGTATTTCTTCCAGGGAACATAGAATTCTGAGTATTTTGGGGCAGGTAGAAACTCGGGGAGAGGCAGAAACAGCCCTGAATATTCACTCCAAGGACCTTTAAGACCTCTCACTTTCTGTGCAAGAGTTGGCTCAGTGGCTTCTAATTTGAAATCATTACTCTCAATTTTCTAACAGCAGCCAGCAAATTTCACCCACCTCAGCCTTTGCAGAAATCTTCCTCATATTTCCCACCAAACCAAGAGGTTAATAAGCAATTAATTGCTGAAATGATGCAAACCCATCTGCAATCAGCATTTTGAGACATTGCAACAAATTCAATTCAGAAGAAGAATAAAGAGGAGCTGGTGAATATTCTGAAATGGGCCTGTTTAAAAAAATCATCAAAATAAAAACAATAAAAAAGCCAGAGGGGGAGATTATTTGTAGGAGGTCTGGAGTGACAGGAGAAAGAGCAAGCTTTCACTTTTTCAAGTTAAATTTTACAACTCTCACTTGTAAACTTTCTGCACCTGAATAAACTGAAAATTAAACCACAGGGAAACATTTTTGGAGTGAGATGGAGAATCCCACTGCAGCTCCCTCTGCCCTTGAGCCATTCCTGGGCCATTCCCATGGAGGCCAAAGGATAATTCCTGAGCTTCTTGGAGACAAAGGACTCAAAACAGGCAACTTATGAAATATTTCTATGTAATGGCAGACTCTGCCCATGATCTTTTCATTGTAACACTTATTTATGTGGTAGATTAGGAATGAAACCTTTTGGGATCTGCATGCCAAGGAATTGGGATGAAGACAGCAATGTTTGTCATGACTTGGAGGCCCCAAATTAATGAATTAATGTAGTTTTAGAAAGAAATTGCACCTAGTTCTTCATTGGGAAGGATGAAATTATGCCCAGTGGATGCAGGACGTCCCTGGAATATCCTCTCTGGATCCAAGCAGTGGGAGGGGAAATCACTCTCACCTTCTTCTGTCTGCAAATATTACAGGCATTTATCCAAATGATGAGCTGAGGAAGCTTCCAGCAGATCTTTGCAGGCTCAGGGGCAGACAGGGGGTTTCTATTTGCTTTTTTTCAATTTACCCTAAGAAAACAAATCCAATATCTCTCCCCCTGCAGCTGGAAGAAACCCTGAATTCTTTAAAGGCCTGCCATTGCAATAAATCTGTGGGCTCCTAAATCTTTCCTGGTCTTGCTTGAGAAATTTTAATAGCCTGGAAACACTTTTTTTATTGCTTCAAAGGTGTGTGTTTGCCTCTCACTGCTCAGCCTTTGCTCCACGAGTAGCTGCTACCTTTAGTTTTTACACAACTTGGTAGGAAGCAGGAAAACTGTGATTCCATCAAAGAATGGAAAATATCCACTGATAATTCCAAAGTGGTCCCTGACAGATTGGCCTGCAAATGTTCCTGCTCAAACCTAAGTGTCCTCGGTTGGGTTCAGCAGCAGTGACTGAGCTGCCCACTCTGCAGTGGGGCTTTGGAAAATCAAGCCCAAGTGTTTAAAAGAAACTCCCTGGGAAGGTTTGGGATGGGCTCAGACACGCTGGGAATGCTCAGAAGCTTTAGAGATGAAGACAAGGTTCCCACCAGACCCATTAGGTCCTGGCTGCTGGAAATTGCTGTGGTCTTTAACACCTGTAGCTCTGGCAAGTTCATTAAAATGAAGGCTTTGTCTAATTAACTCTTCCACTCAGTTTGTCCCCTGTTCGGTTTTAAACCCAAGGTTTTGCTTGGAAGCTCTTGGAGATATCTAAATATTTCTCCTCATGTCTCTGCCTATATTTATCTGATCTTCTGGTAAATCCCTCAGGGCTGAATCTCCTGGATCCGTTATCCAGGCTGCACTCGTGGAATCCAATTCAATAATTCCATACTAATTATTAAAAAAAAAAAAAAAACCAAACAAACAAGCAGCACCACCACCACCACAACAACAACAACAAAAACAAACAAACAACAAACAAAACAAAACAAAAAACCCCAAAAAAACCCAGCCCAACCCAAACCAAACCAACCAACCAACCAACCAACAACAACAAAAAAACCACCCCAAAACCAAAAAAACCCCAAAACAAACAAACAAGCAAACAAACAAAAAACAAACAAACCAACCAAAAAAACCCCCAACAACAACAACAACCACAAGAAAACCCAAAAAAAACCCCCACCCTATTTTTAGAAGCTCAGTTCCTCACTCAGCTTTTTCTGTACAACCAACTGCAGCTGGGGATGATTTTTCATATTTCCCTATCAGTGTTTTATCAGCTCTTTCAGTTTGGGATGTTAATTGAACTGAATTAATTCTTACCAGCACACTGTGAGGAAAAGGATCAAAATTACAACCAGAGTTTTATAAATGGCACCTAATTATTGATATTTTTAATGGGTTTATGTTCTAGATATAATATTTGACCTCTAACCTCAAAAGTGGGGATTGATGTGGTACAAGAAAATAGAATTTCATGATACAGCAGCAAAACGAGACGGAGATTTTTTTAGAAGTGTTTGCACATGAAATGTGCTATGAAAGTTAATTTTATTACTAAATTGGTATACAAAGCTGAAAGGCTGAGTCCCCAAAAGGGAGCTCAGCTGTCAATTCTTCAAGCACAATGCTACAACTAAAAATAAAAAATCCAATGTTCACATGAAATTTCTTGGCTTCAAGAGTGCAGAGCAGATTGTGCAGCTCTTCTTCCTCCTGAATACTAATTTTCCATGCAAACATTTCCTTATTCTGGGCAGGATTGTTCTTCCTTTGCCTCTCACAATCCCTGGAAAACTGGAAAATAGGAAATTATCTCCCTTACAAAGGGAGGCTGGAAATTAACAGATATGAAACTCTAGATGAGAAAGGTCTTAGAAGTAAATTATGTGTCCAGTGCTGACTTCCAGCATCCCTGTGCCAGGGATTCCTGTTCCATGGCATTGCTGTGCTCCCTGCAACCACTCCAAGTCCTGCAGCAAAGTGAATTTGGGGTGAATTGGGCCCAGGGGATGAAATATTAGAAGTTCATCTGTGTTGTGCATCAATTTGAAAATAAAAATTCCTGTGCAATCGGTGAGATTTAACAAAGTGATGGCCAGGGGAGAAGGGGGGAGTTTTATTTTTTGATTTGTTACAGGAGAATTTAGGCTGATTGCTTCCACCAACAGGTAACAGGATGAAAATAAACTCATTGTGTGTGAGATTTGGGGGACAGCAAAAATAGATTGTTATTAATTAAGTACCTCTAGTGCCCTTCCCATGGAAAAGGATTTTGTCTTGGAATAATGAGGTGTCCAAGGCCAGGCTGGACAAGGCTGGGAGCGACCTGGTCCAGGGGTGGAGACGTCCCTGTCCATGGCAAGGGGTGGAAAATCAGATTCCATTGGCACTCTGCACCTGCAAACCGAGCTTGTTTTAGTCCCTTGTTCCTCACTCCTGCTCTATCACATTCCAGGGGCACCCCTGGGCCATACAAGCCTTGTTTTCCTGTCCCAGGAGTGCTGTGATTCCCAGCCAGGTGTGGATTCACTCCCTGTATTATTCATCCTTCCAGGAGCAGCCGTGGAAATCCCTGCAGCTCGAAGCTGCTTCAGGCTCAGACCTGATTTAGATTGGCACAGAAAGTCTCTATTTTTGCTGTTTCCCTCTGCAAATAATCCCAACTTCCTGCAGACATTCCTTTATTAATTCAGCTCTTCCCCAAAGTCACCTTCTCTGCTCTGCTGGTCAGGTTCTCTCCATCACAAAAACTAAACTTAGAAGTGCTGTGAGTTTATAGTTTGGGGTTGGTTAGATGGGGGTGCATTTGTGTGAAAGCAATGGTGGAGTGGCCAGGACATTAAATGGGAGTTAAATCCCAAACCAGGGGAGCTGGGCTGTGTGCAAAGGAGTTTGGTGTTGGAATTGATGATCCTGGAGGTCTTTTCCTGCCTTAATGATTCTGTAATTATCTCCTCCCCACCTGCCAGCTCCACTGCTCTGCCTTGCCCTTGAACACCCACTAGGTATGTGCAAAACTGGATTTTCAGGTGGGATTTTTGGGCTTGAAAGGTGCAGGAGGACTTTGCTGAGCATACAGCCATTTTTCAGATGAACTGAAGCATTTCTTCCCCAGCTTTGAAAAGAATAACTCAGCTTCATAAATGTTTGGGTTTTCCATCTGACCCCGAAGTCGAGGAAATCTTTCCTGTGGGAGCTGAAAGCAGGAGCAGCTGCTGCACATCCCAACATCATCCCAACATCATCCCAACATCATCCCAGCAGCAGGATGTTCTTCCCTGGAGTTCTAAGCTCCTCTCTGACAGCTCATCAGGCACCACGAGCTGAGCATTTGAGCATTTTAAAGTCAGAGCTAACAGGGGGAGCAGCAACTTTGCACGGTGCCATTAAGGAGATGACATTTCCAAAAGAGAGTCAAAGAATTATTAAAATTTGATGTGTTCTTCAGGAGCCTCTCCCAAGTGAATCCTCCCCCTTTCCAGCCAGGCTTTGTGCTGGCTCCCAGGCTGGCATCCCTGAATCCTCTGAATTTCAGGAGCTCTATGCATTCATTATTACAGAGTGCCAGGAATTCAAGGACCAGCTTACCACGGAGCACAATTTGGATGGAAACATTAAAAAATTCCTGCCTGGAATTGTTCTGGCCCACCAGTGGGAGCAGAACTGCTGGTTGCTGGTGGAGGGGAAAGCAATTAGAGAAGAGGCTGCTGCTCAGAGCTCCTGCCATAGCTGCTCTTGGTTGTTGCAGGTTGCAAACATGCTGAGAGCTGTTTATTTGAGCAGGGGCTTTCTAAAGGGAGTGATATTCATACATTTGGGTCACTGACAATTTTATGTAGCGCTGTGAAGTGCTGCTGGTTTGTTTTTTGGTTTTTTGGGGTTTTTTTTACCTCCCTGGAAACACGGGCTGTAGCAAAAACAAATTGCTACAAACAGAAGCAGCTGCCAGAGAGGTCAAAGAGTAATTTCTGTGGCCAGATATGATCAACTGGTGCTGAGAAAGAGGTGGATAAGGAAGGAAATTGTGCAGTGCCTTTGTTTCCAGAAGAGGAGCTGATTAAGATGTCAGCTTGTTCTGCTTCCATCTTCATTTATTAAATTGTCAGCTCCTATCTGTCCCACGAGATCTCCCCGCAGTGAATCTTCTCTACAGAGGGACATTTCTGGGGCTGGCTATGATACTTCAGACTCAGCTTCCCCTTGAAATTGTACTGATTTCAGGGCCTTAAAAATGGGGATAAAAAGCAGCACATTTGATCTCAGCTTTTGTCACTCATCACACAGGATTTTTTTGGCCAAAGCTTCGAGACCAATCCTTTGTTTTCACATCCCATCACTGCAAAACACATCTCTCAACTTTCAAGTGACTTTGGCTTCCCTTTAGGTGCTTCAGGCTGACCCAGGACCCTGAATGGAAGAACTTCTGGTTGTCACTGGGGTGCTTCCTCCTCCTCCAGGCTCCACTCTTGGAGGTTTTAGGTCATAGGTTGGACTTGGTGATCTTTTCCGACCTTGTTCATCCTGTGCTTCATTCTGTGATTCTCTTTGTCCAGTGATTTTCCCAAGGGTCACCCCAGCCCTCCTTGCCCTCAGTCAGCCTGGCTGTGTTCTCGTGGTGCACCCTGTGATTGTTTTCTGTGGGGGAGGATGGTGCACAGATCAGAAATGTCTTGGCACACAGCCATCAAACACCACATCCCTGGGGCTTGCTGCACCACCAGTGTCAACAACAGCACTTGGCCTGAAGGGGAGATCCTCTGGCTCCCTTTTAGCTGATCTGGTTATTCCTTTCCAAGGTGAGATCACACCAAAAGTAGGGAAAGCCCAATGAAAACAGCACCTGGATCTGTGAAAAGGTGCAGAAGCTCCTTTAGTTGATTGAAGAGCCTTCAGTTTGCAAACACCTTTATTGCACTCAACAAAGGCCCAGCCTCTGGGAATAAAAATCCTAATTTGTGTTCCCTGCCCCCTGAGACATTTTGGAACCTGTTTGGTGCCAGAGGCTTCCCAGAGCTGCAGCAGAGCCACAGCAGAGCCTGCTCAAAGTCACAGCATCCTTGAGCTCTCTCTGCCTCCCTGTTATTACTGCTGCTGTTATTAGACTTTGTAATGCACTCAGCTCCCAAGTGCTCCCTGCTATTGCTGAGATTACACAATCCTTCAAGGAATTTTAAAGGCAGCTGTTTTGTGCATGCTCCAAAGGAACAGGGAGGGGGAGAAGCTGCTTTTTTGCACTGATAGGCAGAGCTGCTGTACAGAACTGAAGTGCAGGTGATGGAGAAAAGACCTACAAGGTCTCCAGTGTACAGCAGGAGAAGGGAGGGGCAGCTCTTCCCAGAAAACCTGTCCTGCATGGCACAGCTGGCACTCTGAGAGAGGTGGAATGAGATTTTTCTCAGGTCAGTAACAAGGGTGGAGAGTCCACAGCAACAGGAATGTGGCCAGAAAGGTCTCCAAAGGTCAAGTGGTCCATGCTGGTCCCATGTCAGCACACACAGAACTCCACAGAATCAGAGAATCGTTAAAGTTGGAAAAGAACCAGGGGTGGTGCTGATGGCAGAGGCTGGGATGAGACAACACCTCCCAATAAATAAATAAATATGTGTAAAGGATCAGAGGATTATTTATTGTGACATTTGGGCATTAGGAGAGGTAATAGGCTAAAAAAAAAAGGGGTAGAAAACTTCAGCTTTGTAGCAGGGGGAAAAGGATTCTGCCTCGACAGAAATTTATTGGGCTGTGGGACAGTTCGGGAAAGGAAGTGAGATCAACCTTCTGGTTTGGGAAACTAAAAACTGCACTGAGTGATCCTACAGCAAACTATTATAGTAATTTACCTGTGATTCAAAGGGTGAAATAAGATTTAATAGGATGTAAGAGTTTCCCTCTTTCCATGGTTCAGGGAAAGGGGGAATCCCAAGCTGCAAAGTTCTGAGCCCACCAGGCTGCAGGGAATTTACAGAAGCTCGTGGAATTGTGGTGAGGGTGGAGAAAGGATGGACCCAGTGCTGTGACAAGAGGTAAAACACAAGAATTGTTACTCACTATGACAAGAGGTGAGAGCCAGAGGTAGAACACAGGAATTTAAATTGGAATCATCCTCAGGATTGATTTCTTTAACCATGATTGTGGTCAGATATGAGCTGACACTGTGGGCTCCCCCCTTTCCAGGGGTTTAAGGATATCCAGAGGGGCTGGAACACGTTTGTTTGGCAAATGCTGGTGGAAAAAGAAGAAATTGTTTTATTAGGCCTGATGTCTGAAGGCAATCAAACAGAAGAAAGGAACCAGACCCATCCCTCTGGCTCTCTGCCAAACAACCTGGATGCTGCCAGAGAGGGATAATAACACCAATTGGCTCATTGTCTTTTTGCAAAAGCCATTTCCATTCATCCTGTTCCCTAATTGCTCCTCAAGCCAGTTTCCCACTGCAGCTTGGGCTGCCCAGCTGAGCTCTGAGCTGCTCCTGCTTTCAGCTCGTGGTTGGAATCCCAACCTGGAGCACCTGGGAGTCACAGCAGCCCTGGAAAAACACAGCAGCCAGGGGATGGTTTGGTGAGCAGGGCTTTGCTAACCAGGGAACCTGCAGCAAATGATGAAAGGGGGGACACAAAGGGATGATTGGAAATGAAATTCAAACAGGGATGATCCAAGGAGCGCCGTGGTGCACAGAATGGGGGTGAGGAACTGGGCAAGGCTCTTCTTTCCTCTCCTAAAAGTTGCCTAGGAGCTGCTGCTGCTGTTTCAGAGGATGCTCAAAGCCTCACATCATCACCTTGTGCCTGAATCCCAACTAATAAAAGAGCAAAATAAGTGATGAAGGGATTCTGATTAGACCCCTCTCCCTTTTGAAGATGGAGTATTCATTTTTACAGCCTTTCCAACCTGAGAGTCGATTTCACCTCTTGTGCTTTGCAACCCTCAATAGTTATTCTTTAGTTGTTGAGTAGAAAATAATTGTCAGGGTGTTGTTTGAAATTGCTGGGGGCATGAAATGATCAGGAATGACCCTGGGATGGTCACTTCAAGAAGGTTTGAGTCACCCCCTTGGAATCACCACCCTCTGTGTCACCTACAGAGATGAACAAGGCTCATCTTACATCCTAAATATTTGCAGTAAAGACCAAGCCATCACTAATGGCTTAACCTAACAGGTTGTGACACCATGAAATTAAAGCTGGCTGTGAAATCAGGGTTACGTGGTTGCTTAAACCCCTCCAAATTCACTATTACATGTTACTGGGCCCAGAATGGATATTTGGGCCCCAGAATGGATGTTTTGGTCAAATTTGGCTTTATGAGTGGTATATGCAACTCGTAATTTATGGATAAATTACTCTGAATCTGCTACTTTTCACAGAATATTGCAGTGCTTGACTATTCCTACGTAGGTCTGATGCCTATGCTCCCCTCCAGTCTGCAAATAGCCATTTATAAATTTGGGATATGGAATGACTCAGTTCATTAATAAAGGATACTGAGCCTCAGAGACTGCAGATAATTACTTTTGCATACTATTAAAAGTGTTCGTAAAAACTGACATTATTTTAAGGCTCAATGAGAGGTGCACGACTAAAATAGCATTAAAATTTTATTTTTTCCCCCCCCCCTCTGCAAATCCAATGACATTTCAAATATGACATTTGGAAGGCAGAACCTCTAATATCCAATAATGCCAGCGTGCCAGGCCGTATTTCTTTGCTGGCTGCAGACAAATGGCTGTCAATGTCACCTTCAGCACCTGCCATCACTTGTTAGCAGCTCTGAAATTCCAGTTGGGAAAATTCTGGGGCATTTTCTGGCCACCAGGAAAGTCGATTAATTAGGCTGCACCACACAGGAGCCCTGCAATTATTTCGCCGTTCCCTTTGATTTTCCTGTTGACCGGAAATTTTCAGGCAAATCTTGGCGGCCAATTACGAAGTTGAAGGATTGCACAGGAGTGCAGGTCCTGTTCCTGAGGACTGTGGGCTCGGGGTTTGTTCTGTGGGACTTTGATTTATTCATCTGCTTCATTTTTTGCTCTCATCGCTGCCATCTGTGTTGCTCTTCAAGGAAATCCCCTCTTCTGAGGGCTCTTCCTTTCAAATTTTGCACACGAAGTTGGAGATACAAAGAGCAATTTGGGAAGTGAGTTGGTTCAGAGCCAAACCGGGCTGAGTTCTTAGTTTAAAATGACTTCTTGTAGCGGTTTCACATTCACCTGCTCGCCTGCTCACACCAGGCGAGAGTGTAGTGTAGTGGTTTTATGAGAATAAGGATTAAGAGAAATGCAAAACAGGCCTAAACTTCAAAGATAAAAATAGTTTATTAACAAAAGACAACAAAATCAAAATCAACCCG
>VZTR01016833.1:278697-292931 GCA_013400775.1 Chaetops frenatus | reverse complement strand
AAGTTGGAGATACAAAGAGCAATTTGGGAAGTGAGTTGGTTCAGAGCCAAACCGGGCTGAGTTCTTAGTTTAAAATGACTTCTCCAAAATATCCAGCTGTAAGAATTTAGATTTTACTGTGTTTAGACTGCCTTTTCCTCCTTTTATCAGATATCTACAGTCATGGGACAAGTGGGTGTGGTTTAGGGGGCAGGGTCATATTTGGGCAAAAAAATTGCACTTGATGATCTTAGAGGTCTTTTCCAATCTTAACAATTCCAAGATTCTCTAATCACACACCAGACCAAAGTCTGAAATTTTAGTTAGAATTTAGTCAGGGTCCGATTCAATACAATTGCATATAAAGAATTTGAGGAAGTTCGAGTTTTGTTGGGATTTCACTGGTTGGTTGGTTTGGGGATTTTGGGGTGTTTTGGGGGTGTTTTGGATTATGACCATCCTGAGTTCTTGGGAAATTCAGGCAATTCTTGACTTGGTTTTCAAAGCAATTTTTAAAAAATGCATACAAAGAATTAGAAGAAGTTTGAGTTTTGCTAGGATTTCTTTAGTTGGTTGGTTTGGGGGATTTGGGGTGTCTTGGCTTGTTTGGGTTGATGCTGTTGTTGTTGTTGTTTTTGTTGTTTTTATTCTGACCAGCACCATCCTGAGTTCTTGGGAAGCTCAGGCAATTCTTGACTTGGTTCTCAAATCTTAAATTTCAATTTTTAAAAATGAGGTCAAAAACCTCAGTGAAGAAACCAATTCCTCTCTTTGCAGCCTCTCCATCTTTCAGGAGCTGCTCCTTTCCCAATGTACAAACCAGGACTAAAATACATTTTGCTGCATGAATTAGATCTAACTATGATGTCAAATATGCTGTTCCTTGGTACGTTTTTGGGGAAAAAACCCCAAAGTCAGTAATGTTATTGTAGCAATCAATGAGAAATGAATATGGGAGTAAAATAAGTGATAGAAAAACATGTTTGGGAACTGCAGAGATTTAGACTGGAGGAATTGAACATCAATAAGAAAAAACAAAATGAAAATAACTGCTAAACATAGAAACTTGAGGCTAAATAAGGGAGGAATAAGTTCTGTTACTGAAGAGATCACAAAAATTAGAAACACAGTGAAGTTAAATAGAAACAGCAATGAAAGGCTTCAATTACTCTGGCAGAGAGTGAGAAAAGGTCACAGAAAGCCAAGAACCAGAAATTGCATTTTTTAAATGCAGTGACAACCACTTTAGAGCCATTTTTTTCCTCCAAAGTGCCAAATAATACAAATTGAACCAACTAAACCAAGTGTTTTCTTATCCTAAAACTGCTGGGGGCAGGGAAGGTGGGGTTCTTGCAGCTTTTGAGGTTCTTTTAAGTTTTGTAGAAATTCCAGTCTACGATAGAAAATCTGTAATTTTTGATGTCTCAACCCTGACAAAATTACTTTTTCTTCCCTAGAAACTTTACCCTGTGTGAAGATAGAGCAATGAAAATCACTGATTTTCTTCAGGATGGAAATTAAAGCCACTGAAAAATACTAGTGCAAAAAAAAAAAGGTTGAAAATCACCCATAATTTTGGAAGTTGGGCAGGTCCTATGTTTTGGGAGGAATGTGACATCCCTGCCCATGGCAGAGGAGTTGGAATCAGGAGGGGATTTAAAATCTCTTCCAGTCCAAACCATCCCATGATTCCATGATCCTTTGAACTGGGACTTGGCTTCAGAAAAACAAGAGGCCCCATCCAACCTGTCCTTGAAATAAATGGAAAAGAGCCAGAAAAGAGCACCCATTTCTCCTCCAGATTTTCTCATTTTGGAAAGCAAAATGAAAAAACAAGAGGATCAGAAAGAGAAATTAAAAATCAGGTTGCTGATTCTGAGAGAGTAATGAGGAAGGGTAACTGGAATGAGACAGCTATAAGCCAAAGACTCACTTCATATTAGGAAAACCTAGCAGGAATTCTGGCATGACTGGGATGATAAAATCCATAGTGAGAACCTATTTAAGATTAAACAATTGGACGAGGAAAAAGCAAGAAGAGCAGCATTTTATAATAAAATTGGTATCGGTTCTTTTCTGCCTCAGGAGTAAAAGATCTTCAACGCTTCAGGGGCCTCCAAGGAAAAGCCAAAATCTCAGTGGGTCCTGAGACCTGAATTATCTAGATATTATCTTTACACCGGAGAAAATCTTCCAGTTGGACACTGTAATCCAAATATTGTTTCTATTCAGGGCACGCTTTTGAAAATAAAACCAAAATGGATGCAACTGCACCGGACACTGAGCAGTGAACCTGACCTTCCTTAGGAAGCAGAACGTGAATCACAGAACTTCAGATCCATTCCCACGAAACAGATTACTCAAACAACATTTATTTTTTCACCTGTTCCAGAAATGGATCTCCTAAAGAACACCCAAATGAAAATGAATATTTTTTTATAACCCCCAGCAAAGGCTGTGCAGATATTGCTCTATGGCAGGAAAATGTTCCAACCTCTTGGAGTTTTTGTTTCCACCCAGCTGTCTGCCAGAGTTAAGTGCATGTGGTTCAGAGAGGGAATTCTTGAGAGACAAGTGAAAGAGAGAAATTTCTGGGTTTGGATTTCCACTGAATAGAAAATGAATTTGGGGACTGGATAAGACAGGGCAGGGAACTGGTCTGCATCTGCACTGAGTGACCCAAATTAGAGCAGGAATCAGAGGGCTGTCAGGAGTGAATCACACTGGATGTACTCAGTAATAAACTGAGTCCTGACAGGCAGAGGGGGAGAGGGTTTCATGTTTGAAATGCTGAAAGGACACCGAGAAGGAGGGAGATCTTCACATGGAGACTGTTCTAAGGAGCTGGGCTGGGATCAGCCCAAAAATAGGATTGGGATTCCTGGCAAAGGATTATCCAGATTTTAGACCTTGTATGGCTGAATGCTGCTGATTTTGGACTGATTTGCAGTTGTGTTCATTGTCCAATCCAGGTTTTAAGGACATTCCAGGCAGTGTCTGAGCCATCTCCAGCTGAGCACTCCCGGAGCAGGAGCCAGGGGCAGCAGTGGGACCCATCCAGGAGCTCCAGGAACAAATCTCATGGAAGAAACACTTGTAAAATGACAGCATTGACTCCATGGATTTACCACATTCTCCCTCCTCTGTGCCTGCTCCATCCCTCTGGATCCACACGCTCCAGCCTGGTTTGCCAAGTGTTCAATTACTGTTAAACCACCCCTCTAAAGGCTTGGATTATTTAAAAATTCCCCTCAGATGGGCTCCTATCCATCAAATCATCTGCTATTCCCAATCTCTGTATCCCCTGCCACACAAATCCAATAGGAAGTGCCAGCTGCAAACCTCCCAGGGAGGAATTCCCATTTACCAGGTGATGCCTTAGATTTTAACTTTCATATTCTTCAAATCCTGCAGTACTCAGTGTGTAACTCTGAAGTGTCCTGGAACCTGTGAGCTGCTGCTCTCTCATGCTAAGATAGACTTAACAAAGCCTCTCTGGGCCTGCTCTCCAAGGACACCCAGCCTATCCTAGGCCCAGAATGTGTAACCCAACATCCTGGAAAGGGGGGCAAACTGGAGAGAATTCCATCATTAGCTGAAGTTGTAATTGGGGAATTGGTGCTGATATGCAAATGGACCAAGGCCTGTAACTGTGTGAGGAACTCGTGACTCGGGGTCCATTTTGTCGTCCATCTTGGGGCCCAGGGTGTGAACAACCTCTGGCTCCCCAGGGTGGGCCTTGAAGGCCTTCAAATAAATATCAACCTTTATTTCCTTGCCCCTGTCTGGTCTCTGTTTCTGGGGAGCCACTTCAGGCATCTCAGGAGCAAACTGCATTATTTTAGCCCTGTTGTCAATAGGTGGCAACAATCTCCTTCCCTGCAGCCCCTTAACAAACGTTTACACTTTTCCACCACCCCAGCTGGAAATTTTCTCTGAGATTCTCTAGTTATTTATATCTGAAAGTTCTGCACTTCCCCCATCATAATCTTCCCTGTCACCACAGGCCAGTGAGGGGGGAGGCATGGCATGGCATGACATTAATTACAGCCAACACTTTGCCTTGGATGGAAGGAGTTCTCATCTGCTGCATTTGCAGCTGAAAGCCACCAGCATTCCACCCCTGTCCTGCCATCAATGAACCTGCTCCCAAACAGCTGCAGAAAATCGGATTTGTGAAGTGGTCAGAGGGCTCCAAGGAAGGGGATGTGATGCTCCAGGCTCGTGGGGATCCCGTTGAGGTGTCATCAGCATTTGATTTGCAAAGGATTTGCTTTCCTGTCACTGATGCCTTGGAGTGGCTGCCTGGAAGAGAGGCCAGACAAGATTAAGAGAGTAAAAACAGGTATTTATTAAAGACCTTCAGGAAGTTCACCTTGGGAAGTCAAAAACCTCAAAAAAGGCTACACCCAAGATGGATGATGGTGGTGAGTTTTTCAGACAATTACAAGTTTGGTCTGTTTACATATCAGGGGTTAATCCTCCAATTACAGCTGCAGGAAAGGAGGGCATTTATTCAAAATTTGCCCCCCCAACTCATTTTTTTTTATACTTTTGAGGCGTGAGACAGTCAGGTGTCCTTGAGTTTCAGGCTTAGAGATTAAGTTTGGTCTGAACAAAACAGGAAAGCAGTAGCTAACAGGCTATGGATCTTTAGAGTTATACACTAAGGAAGTACAGGATCTGAAAAATATAAAAGCTATAATTCTAAGGCATCATCGCTGCTCCCCTCTCTGCTCCTGATTTATCCAGGTTGAATCCCAAGCCTTTACAAACATATGCTTTTCACCTGCTTTATCAGAAAGGGGTGGTAACATTAAGGCTCCTTTCAAATGTGTCACCTTTGAAGTTCACGGGGAGAAAACGCATCTTTGGATTCCTTGGATGTGTTGAAACCCCCTCACACTAAACACGAGTGTGGAAATCATTCAGGCAAATCTCAGCATGAACCAGGGTGGCCACAGCCAAGTGCTTTTTGCACTGTTTAATCTGCTTTTCCTCAGGCTGAGTTTTTTAATCTCTTAAAAGATGAGAACACGATTTTCCTGCCATTTTTGTCCTGTTTCATCTTGACAGCTGTGGCTGTGCAGTATTAGCAGTTAGTCATGAAACACTTCCCTACGCAGGGCTTGGGAGCATTTTAATGTCACAGTCACATCACACTCACAAAGGTTCAGCTGCTAAAGTTGGTACACAACAGTCACTAATATTTTCCTGAAGTTTTTTTTTCATGTGGAAAACCAGGACGTTGCTCACAACTCTATAAGAATATATATTTATGTTATAGAATTATGGAAACACTAGGATTGGAAAGGCCCACTGAGATCATCAAGAGTTTTGGCTTAATATAAATATAAATATAAATATAAATAATATAAATAATGTAAATAATGTAAATAATGTAAACAATATAAATAATATAAATAGTATGAATAATATAAATAATATAAATATAAATAAATATAAGGAAGTTACCTTGAGATTTGTGATCCTGAAATTTGGGAATCGGGACCAAGGCCAAGGTACCATTAAAAAATGCACATCACAATGGCTGTAGTTCTCATGTTTTTATTAATTTTTGCTTAATTTTGCTGTGATACTTCCAGAGAAAGACTAAAAAAACCCCAAGGTTTCTCCCTGAGCATCCTTGCAGAGATTTCTTTAATCACAAGATGAAAGGATTTATTTTTATTTTTTTTAAGTGAATAAAAAAAGATCACCCCAATGACTTTATTATCAGGTAAATGATTCTTCTTTCTAAAAATAAACAATTTTCACCCAACTTTTGCATTGAAGACAAAAAAACCCCATCCAATTTCTGCAAGCTGGAAATGGTTTCTAGAGTTTTAACATGGGCTCTTTGGAAACTCAGAGTGGAGACAAAGGTTTGTGTCACACGAGGAAAAATGGTCACAATCCCTTTATTTTCCTTTGTGCCTTCTTTCCTCATTGCAATGTAAAATTACAGAAAAAAACAATGAAACCCACAACTGAAATTGCTGGAAATCAATCAGAATTGGTATTTTTTACTGACTAGGAAGTGGACAAATATATTAAAGAAATAGTTCCCTCAGGGCTGTTTCTCTTCCCTCTTTCCTGCTTGTGATGATTTAATTTTTATAGCACTGATGTGAACATGGCAGGGGAAAAAAATGTCTGGTCTTGGGTCTTTACAGCCTAGAAATTATTCCTATTATATCAATATCCCTCAAGGAAGGGAAGATACAAGGATGGAATAGAATTCCTTGAGAGTTCTGGCTGTATCTGAGATATTTTATTCCAAATTTATATGAGAATACCCCAAACTGCCTGTTTTATAATGTGCAATTCTTCATCCACATTTCCCATTAAAACCCCAGCTTGGGACACAAATGGAATTAATTTCATGAGTTCCTTAAATGCCACACACTTACGATCCTTCTGCAAAATTCCATCTCTTCCCAAATGAGCAGAAATGTGGTTGGAGAGGGGAGGAACCAACTCCTGATGCCCCAAAAACTCTTCTCCCCCATCCACCCATCCTCTGCTCCCTTCCTTCCTTCACCTGAAACCCCAAAACCTGGAATTATTTTCACAAGAGCAGAATTTCCCAATAAATTTATTTAGTGGGAGAGCGGTTCCACCTAAAAACATTTCATCGCGTTCATAAGTTATCCTTAAGATCTGTAATAATCCTGATGAATTTTAATAATTATTTGCATTAGGGAAATAAGATTTTCATCAGGGAAAATACAACAGATTCTTAGATTTCTTTTAAGTCCACTGCACGAAACTTGAGTTCCACTTTCCTAAACCCTCTGATTTTTCCCACAATGGAAGGAGATCTTTATCCATCAGTATTATCCTGCCAGACTGAGTTTGTGCAAACTTAAGTCCAAGCGGCCCCTTTTGCCACCAACTCCAGAGAAATTCTCTTGTTCCTATGGCAATGCAGCTGAGTGTTGATTTTCAGGGTTTGGCTGGCAGATTTAGGTGTGTGAATCCCACTAAATCCATCTCAGACTTCAGGGCTAAAAATCAGATTTTTAAAAGCACCGAAAGTCCAAACATCCTGGGAGCTGCTTAATTCTGGAGTTCCCAGTGCAAGTTTGATTCCTGGAATCCCAGAAGGGTTTGGCTTGGAAGGGACCTTTACAGATTATCTCATTTCCATGGGCAGGGACAACTCCCACTGTCCCAGAGTGTTCCAAGCCCATCCAGTCTGGCCTTGGGCACTGCCAGGGATCCAGGGGCAGCCACAGCAAATCTGGGAATTCCAGCCCAGCTCCTCCCCACCTTCACAGGGAACAATTCCTTCCTCACCTCCAACCAGATTACTTCCAGTTCAGCTCATTCATCATCACCAATCATCTTTCTAACATCTAATCTGAATAAGTTTATTTTTCTCCACCCCAGGCACCCCGCACTGGTCCTGCTGGAGGTGACCTGGAGCAGATGTCCCCAATCAACCCACGGGCTCATAGTTAATATTTTAATGAAGCAAATCCAGGGGTTCCATCCCTGGGCAGCTGGAAATGGTTGGAGCAGGGAAAACACTCCAGGGGAAGCAGCTGCTGGGGTTTAGAAAAGCAGGAAGAGCAGCAGGACCAAAGGTTTGAGGTATGGGTTGGGTGTTCCCTTGTCCCAAAGAAAAGAAAGTGATTCCTGTTGGGAGTGAGGAATCCAAGAGTTGATCTTCTCTTCTTCAGCCCATCCAGCTGCTGGAACCAAAGAAAGAAATCTTCTGTCCTTTATCCAAGAGGTAAAACTTGTCCCAAGGATGCTCTTTACTAGTTCTATACAGCTTACATTGGAAAATACTAGAAAAATATTAGAAAAAGTAAGAACAGTTTACTTTTTTCCCCTTTCATCTAAAGGGGTTATAAATAACCCACCAAAGCTGGTGTTTTTGTTGTTTGGCTGGTTTTTTTTAATTTAGCTGTTGCAAATTTTGACTTCTTAAAACTCTTGCTTTTATGATGTGTGTCTGTTGGAGAACTGATGTCAGAAATCTGATTTAACACGTAAACGGTCATCCAAGCAATTTTTTTCAGGCTTTGGAAAATCTAGTCTCATCTATGGGCTAGACATCACTTGTATAACTGTGCTGAAGCCCACCAGAAGCTTTATTCATGTATTTTATTATTTTCCTCAGGAGGCATTAATGTCACTTTCTTTATATGTCTCTGCTCAGTGAAAGAAAATTTTAAAAACACACCATTCCACCAATTCATCAAAAATGTGGGGTTTTCCTTTACTTTGAACTGTTAAAAGCAAATATTGAATAAACAAAATGCTGCCTCTTACCACCTTGTTTTTAGGAATATATGGCCTTCACTAGAATAGTGCTGTGTTAAATGAATTCTCCTCCAAACTTTGAGCTGCTCCCTGTGAGGGGGGCAATAACCAAGATTTCCTTTCCCAGGACATCACCACTCTTCATTCCAAGGTGTGGCTGGAGATGGAGGCTTTAAATTGAAATCTTTGAGGGTTTAACTAATTAAATGCTTAATTCAGGAAGTTTTTTTTGTTTCCCCACCCACTATTAACTGTTTTTTTTTTGAGCAATGGGAGGTGCAGGCCTTATAGCAGCAGATCAAAAGTAGGAACTTCTGGAGCAGCAGCAGAAGTTTCACTATTCCATGTCACTTAAATTTAAATATTGATTATGCAGCTCTTGGAGCACCAAAACCCATAAAACCTGGATGCAAGGTGAGCACATCCACTACTAGAGAGTAAGAATCAGGAATTGAAAGGCAGAGCTTTCAAAAAACCTATAAAAAATTCTGTTATTGCACTTATTTAATCCTCATATTTAGCGAAATATTCTGCACCAGGGAGTCCCAGCCCTGTGCTGAAGTTTTCTGATAAACAAGTGTGCTGCTGCTGAGGGTGAGTTTGGTGTGTAACTGAGTTTATTTCCCATTTAAAAGTCTCTTTGCCAAGATGAGCTGCAGGACTGGGGCTCGGTGGAGCTGAAGTGATGCACACCATGAGTGGCTGCAGTGAGAGAACTTGGGGGGAAAATCATCCCACCTTCCCTGGGGGGTTTGGAAGGCAATTTCTGACTCTTGTGTCTCAGAAAACAAACCCTGCTGTGTGAAATCAGGACGGGTCATCTCTTTTCTTCCAGGCCAGCAGCTCCCAGTGCCTGAATAATCTCTTGGGCAGTGCAAGTTCCCTCGGACTGCTGTTTATCCCTTTGGGATTTTCCCTTCTGGGCACTGAAGCAGGGTAGAACTCTGCTAATTTTCCTTAATTGGCTCGTTAAATTGAGAGAGGATCCCGGGTCTGAAGCTGTCAGCACAGACAGGTCTGGGTGTCTGCATCCTTTAATTATATTTGCTTACCCCAGATGAATCTATAAAGATGATCCCAGTGTTTTTGCAAGCCTGGATTCTGGAGCCTGCCAAGGCCAGCTGCAATCTTCAGGTCTTTATTATTCCACAGACACATCTGGGTGGACAGAACAGACTCTCTGTACATGTTTCACTTGTGTTTTACAAGGTGCAGCCAATTATTCACTGCAGGAACCACCAGGACTCGCTGGAGAGGAGAAAATGAAATATATGGACTTTGCAACCCACCTGGCATTGCTTGCTCCCTGTGCCTTGGGAATGTTTTCCTTGGGAATAGACAGCCCTAACCACTCTGGGTGTTTAAAAAATGAGTTAAGGTTAACATTTTAAATCAATCAATAAATAAATGAATAGGAAATACCTCTATGCAGGGATGCCTTCCACTGTGGCAGTTTTGCTCCAAGCCTCGTCCAACTTTTTCCTGAGTATTTCCAGGGATGGGGCAGCCACAGCTTCTCTGGGAAGCCTGTGCCTCTCCCTGCTCCCAGGGAAGGAGAGAGAGCACTGGAACAATTAAGGGAAGGAATGGCAGCTCCCACAAAATAATGAATGGTGCAGGGAAGGTTTCTCAGCTGCTCCTACTGATGCCTTTGGATGGGAGCATGGAATTTACTGGAAAGGTAACATGGGATGAGCTGCAAGAGTTATCCCACACAACGTGCAATTAGCACCTGAGAAGCAGAGCTTTTCACTGCTAGATAACTTTTAAACCATGTGCTTAGGAGGATAAAAAAGGGGATTAAATGATATTCATGGCGATAATGAGAAGATCAGGATTTATTACTGAAAATCACAATGCAGAGGAGAAATCATCCTGGTTTTGGGATTTAAACTGCCAGGATCACCAAACATGAACTGACAGCAGCAGGTAGGTTTGAGGAAAGGGTTTTCAACATTAATTTTAAAAAGGTTTTTTGTACCCTTCTTGAAAATTCTTATTCTTACACATTATCACTACCTCAGGTAGGGTTTGAATCTGAGGCACACCAGAATTATTAAATTCCTGGCAGCTTTGAAGAGCAAATAATTGTTCTGGGCAGCGGTTTGGAAGTGTTTACAACACTGGCAAGGTGTTTGGGAGTCTTCTAAAGCTGCAATAAAATAGAGGGGCAACCTTTTAAGGATGGAAAATGCACCTTTTGGGGGAGGTGTGAGTTTTTCTTCAAAAATTATTGGGCTCATTCTTGGCATGGAAGTGTGGGAGTGTGTCTGGGCGCTTTGGTTCCTAAACACCAGCAGCCACTGCCACAGTTTCACACCATTTTGGAGTTTTTAAATTGTGTCATGATTACTCTTCACAATCTCCTTTATAATTATATCTGAACATTATTATATATATTTAAATCATTATTATAAACAATTATTTTATGTATTAAAAATGAATTGAAATTAAATATATATATTATATAATTTTTTATATATAGCACATATTAAAAAGAGCAAAATTGGAGTGTAATCTTAGGGGAAAAAAGAGTGGAATTTTTACCTTGTGAATCATTATCAAGACTGCAAAAAGGGGAGAAATATCCCCAAAACAAGATTTTATAAGGAACTGATACAAGCATGATCCTCCAAGTCCAGTTCTTTCTTTACAGTTAAATTGTAGGATTTTGAGGTTGAGCAATAACAAGATGCAGAGATAATTAGTGAGCCAAGGCAGGGAATATTTGCTTTGAGTCCTATTTTTTGCCAATCGAAACACACAGTCTTAAGTAATGAACAAATAATCATCTCTTCAATGATTCTGCCCTGTTTATTTCCTTCAATATTGCATTGTCTTGGGAGGCAATTTATGAAGTTGGGGAGCAACTGTGCAGCATGGTGTGAAATGATATTTGTGCCTGTGCCTGGGCCCCAATCACTGCTGATAGAATTCTGCTGGGCACATCATAAATCCCCTGCTCCCTTTCAGCCACTCCTTTCATTATTCCTTGCATATTGCCTTTTGCAAGAAAAACTAATTTCAAAATACATCAGGAATGTTGCTGCTGGAATGATAAGATCAAGGTTTGAAGCAGTAAACACTGAATTATGGGTGTCATTCACTTGCTAAGATTTCTCTGGACTGATTTAGCTGGCAGCAGACTCCAACAGAGTTAAGAAGGACAATTGGTAAAGAAAAAAATAAAATGATGAACTGTGAGAGGCTAAACTGAACATCAGTTTAGCTCAATAAAGCTCTTTATGGATAAATAACAGTAAAGAGCCACTGATTTTTGCTCTGGGCTATTATTGACTGGGAGAGAAGTCTCCCATATATCAATCAATAGGGAGGTTTGGCTGAGAGAGTTTTACTACAAAGGGAAATGGACTGAAAAGTGACCTGAAAAAAGAGGAGCTGAAGTTAAGTGTCTCAACATGGGCTGTTTCATGAAGTTGTGCTTCAATGAGAGACTGCAGCTGCAATAGCAATGAAAGTTTTCTTCAGACTCCAGGCAAAAATTGCCAGGCAAATATTTGGGTGTTCTTAGGGTAAATATGTGACTATTTGGATCTCTCAGCAGGGCAGGTTTGGTGTTGCTACTCCTGGCCTGGGCAGAGCAAATTACTGCAGATCCCACTGATAGCAAAAGATTTCCCTGGCAGTGCCCAAGGCCAGGTTGGACAGGGCTTGGAGCAGCCTGGGACAGTGGAAGATGTGGAAGAGGGTGGCACTGGATGGGCTTTAAGGTCCCTTCCAACCCAAACCATTCTATGAGGGATAAAGAAGGCTTATTGAAGTTTCCAGGATGAGAAAGAGAACCTGAAGTGGGCAAATTTCAGGAGAACTGCAGAGCTGGAGGTGGAAAGGGCAGCACAGGAGCAAGGCTGGATGATTTCAAAGCCCTGACTGAGCCCTGTGTGCTGAGAATTCTTTGTTATAAAACATAAAGATGGGTTTATTTTATGTGGAGGCTAAAATGAGATTAGAGCAGAGAAATCCTCAGCTATAGCCATGAAGCAAAGTTTCCTGTGAGAAAGTGAATGTATTCTCACACACTGAATCAAAACAGTCCATGTTCTCAGGCTGACTTTGTGTCAACATAAGAGCAAGAATGAAAACAACTCACAGCTGCAGAAAACAGCACATGAGCCCTTTCCTAATTAGTTAGAGTAATTGTTTATACTTTTTAGCCTATGGTGTTATGGAGTCAGAACAGTAACCAGTGGAATATTGTTTGTTATGATGCACACTGTAAATGGTGTCCAGTTTTTAATAAATCAGTCAGTCTTGCACTTGATGAAAAGAACACTGCTTTGTGTCCTGTGTGACTCCACAGCAACAATTTTACCCCAGATTAAAGCCTTGCTGGAGGGTGCTGAGAATGCCTGAATACCCATGCAGTGATTCCCACAAGCTCCTTGCTTCTCCCTCTCCTGGCACAGCTGGAACCTGATTCCATTTCCAGAGCCACTGGACCAAATCCCTCCTGCCCCTCACCACGGGAGGGGGACCATGGTTGGCTTTGTGCTCCTCAGAGCTGCTTATCCCACAGGGAACAAAAATCCTCCTCTTTCCCTTCTGTCAGCAAGAAGCTGGCTCCAATCTAGTCAGTTCTGTTTCTTCTTGAGCAAGGGGTTAATTCTGAGTGTCTAACAGGAGTTCTGGTGTCTGCTTATTTTCATTTTGGCAGAGCAAACTCTCCTCTGTGAGAGAGCTCCAAAGGGCCTGGTCAGAAAACACTGCTGCTGTTAAACACCTCTGGCTAAACAGAGCTGAAACCACCAGAAATGTCAGCTCTCAAGTTTCCTGCTTAAATAGAGGGAGTAATTGAGTCCAGCAGGTGAGAATGTTCCAGAAAAACACCCAGATCCAGCTGCTGCAGAGGGCCAGGGCAGCTGCTGCCTTCTAGGAAAGATGTTAGAAACTGCCTTTGGGGTTCCTGGCATTCTTGGCAATTTCAGGGCATCCAGAAATGTTGAAAAGGAGTTTTTTAAAGCTGAAAAATGAGCCTTGAGGGTATTTTAAAGGACTGAAGAGTAGTTGAAAAGTGGCCTTATTAAAGGTGATGCTGAATTCTGTTTGTTTTCATGTCATGCAGTAGCTCACATATTAAAATATGGTCTGGTTTATTGATAATAACGTTAGCCCAGTAAAAT
Organism: Chaetops frenatus; assembly: GCA_013400775.1. Taxonomy (NCBI): domain Eukaryota; kingdom Metazoa; phylum Chordata; class Aves; order Passeriformes; family Picathartidae; genus Chaetops; species Chaetops frenatus. The sequence goes on along the minus strand of VZTR01016833.1, from coordinate 279,534 downwards.
TTTTCTGATTTTTTTTCCTTTACAGTGGTCCTTCTGCAAGGGCCTGGTCACCTCTGGTGGTTTTGGGAGCTCAGGTGAAGAAGGCTCAGCCTGAGCCACGAACTTTTGAGCAAATCAAACCTTTGCAGTGCCCAAAGAACACACCAAGAGGGAGAAAACTGCTTGTGGGTTCATGTCAGATCTCTGAGGGTGCTGATAGATGTGGAAATGCTGGAAATGCCTGCTCCTGTCCATGCCTGAGAAGGGCAAGGGCCAGGCAGGGAGGTTTTTCTCCTTGCAATTGATCCCACAGCTGGGAGTCAGCAGGAAAATAATGAACATCTCCTCTCCCAGCCTCTCCTTATGGGTCAGGCCATGCTTCAGTCCCAAGCAGAGCAGCAGAATATTTATGGACACTCGTGGAAAGAATGGGTAATTCTTTGTCACTCATGCTGTAGTATTTATAAGCCCTTCTCCAGGAAATGTAGTGAAAAATGGAGAAAAATGTTACTGCAAAGCGGCTGTGAAATCCCATTTGCAGCTGTGGCTGCTCAGAATTTTTGCTTGATGATTCTGTTCAAGGAGGAGCCTCTTCTGCACCCTAACTCACAACCTTTCTCTTCAGCATGAACACCACAGTGTTCATCTCCAGCTAATAAGGAATTAAATACCAAAAAAAAAGCCCACAGGTAAACTTCCTGTACTCCTGTTTTATCCCCTGTCCTCAGAAATGACATTTCTTCATCCACGTTAGGGGAAATATCTTAATTTTCTAACACAGTTGAGGATGGAATTGTGATTTTTCCCCAGGTGTTTTGTTACACAAATGCTCAAGACCAGGAAAAAAAAAAAAAAAAT
>VZTR01016833.1:251786-278474 GCA_013400775.1 Chaetops frenatus | reverse complement strand
GTGTTTTGTTACACAAAGGCTCAAGACCAGGAAAAAAAAAAAAAAAAATCTGGTGTTGATTTTTGTTTGTGCCTCGTCCACTAAGGAGACTTTTCCACCTAATGGGCACTGAAGTGTCCTCTTGACCTCTGGAATTTGCTGCCAAGGCAGTCAGGAACCATCCCAGAGGGTGGGAATTCCCCACTCAGGTTTTGAATTGCCTGAAGGTTATCCCAGCTCTGGGGGGAGACAAATTCCCACACAGAGCCAGAACTTGGTTTCCTCCAGGCTCCAAATTCCAGTGGAACACCAGACCCTTAGGAACCCTTCCCAAGCAGTTCCACCGTGATCCCAGTAATCAGGGCACGAGTGGGAAGGCCTGAGCAAGGTGCCCCTGGTTGCAGTGGGAGCTGGAGGAGGCAGCTCTGCTCCCAAATTGAGATTATCAATCGCAATTTAGCCCTTGTGGGCTTGCAGGGAGATCCTTGGCCTGCAATTATTTGCTGCTTTTCCTGCAAAACACTGAAGATCTCCTGCATGTCAGAGTTTGGAAATATTATTTCTTTTTTTTTTTTCTTTTTCTCTTCTTACTTTTTTTTTTGTTTTTTGGGGGGGAGGCGGGGGATTGCAGGTGTGTTTAGATTATTTGCTTCTCCAGAGAATTTTTAATAGGAATGTTTCCTTGCTGGGCTCATATAAAATCACAGGACAATGTCCTTAATTTTATGAAGACTTTTGGAATAAGAGGGTTCTGCAGCTGAGGCAGAAGGACCATTTAGAGGGAGATAGGAAATGTTTTAGCAAACTGGGAGGTATTTTCATTGCAAATAGCTGGTTGCTCCCCCAAAAAACAGGGACATATGCTGGTCCTGCAGTAGCAGAGCTGTGCAGGGTGACAGCTCATGCCTAGGCTGGAAAATCCCTGCTTTATTCCTGGCCTGAGTTGGGAATTGCACCTTGGGGTATTCAGAAGAACACGGAAATCCTAATCCAGCTCAGACCAACCTCCAGCCCCAAAATCCTTCTTCACCTTCTGCCTCCACCCCAGGAAGTGTCAAGAGAGCAGGAGGGGGATGGAAACAAAGTGTGGATGCTCAGGATCTGATGGGATCCAGCAGCACTGGTTTTTTATTGAGATTTTTCTGAGAATTCTCTTCACATCTGGCCTTCTGGAGCCCTCTGGTTCCACGGGTTTGGAACCAACAGAGCTTCACTGCTCAGCAGATCCCACTTTAAACTGTGAATTTCCAGTTGGAAATTCCTGAGGACACAGACTGGTTACAGTAGGGACTTTAATAATGGCTAATTAATTGTATAAACACATTAGCTGCTGATAGGCAGAGGAGAGAGTGGCTGGCATGAATAACAATTAAAGGTAAATTATCAGCCACAACTCTGAGCATCCCCAAATTGAGAACCACTGATTTAATCTCTGCTGAGAAGCACCTGGGCACAGCCTGCCCTGGAGAACTGGTGGGGAAACTCCTGTGCTGCCAAATTAAGAAACAATTCCAAATCGGGTTTCCTCCTGTTTTTCTTATTTTTCTCTAATCCTTGTTTTAAAACTACAGCAAAACCCCAGCACTATCAGTTACCTTGCCACAGGAAGATGCTTCCTGATTATCACACATCCCTCATGTTTATTTAGCTCAATAAACAACACAAAGGCAGCTTGTAGGAAATGAATCCTCCCTGCATTATCTTGTTATCTGTATTTCCTCGGGAAGAAAGAGTGCTGGGATGATGGTGTTTGCATTTGGAATTAAAATATAAATCAGCTCGCAAGGGGAAAATAATTGGCTTCCCCACATACCAGATTCCCACTTTTCCAGGTTCTGTGTTTAGGCTGCAGCATTCAGGATGAATACTGAATTTCCTTGGTGTTAAAAGCTGACTTTATGGGCAGATGGGCTATTCAGTTGGCTGGGAATTTATCAGCTCTTTCAAGGATAAAATCAGGTCTTGAAAAATAGAGTAGTAAAAACCTCCAGGTGAAGTTTTCCCTGCTGGAACAAGGCACTGCTGTCCCATTTTTGTTTCATCTGGCTCATTCCTAAGCAAAACCCCGAAGTCCTCTCAGAAGGAAATCACCAAGGGTGGCAGTGGTGGAGAGAAAGCTTCACACCACAGCAGGATCAGCACTCGGTCCTTTTAAAAGTGCCTCAATTTTCTCAAAACTTGAAAGTCTTTGGAGAAGGAAGTGATGGGCAGATATTGAAAGGATCCCACCCCTGGCTGGGTGGGATGAGCTCCTTGTCAGGAGTGTGGAGGGGATGAGCTGAGAGCTGCAGCTTGGATGTTTCCAGTGGAGGACAGTGTGGATATGGGGGGAGTTTTTGGATTTTTCAGGAAAAATGCTCTGGGAAGTCGTTCAAGGTTTTATTTTTGAAGCAGAAGCACTTACTGTGGCTTTCTGAGATTTTTCAAGGGAATGCCAACTCTCGTTTTATTATTGAACCTGAGGGTTTGAAGAATTTTGGGTTCCATCTTCTAAAACCTTTGCCTTGCTAGGGAAGCTGAAAGCACATTTCAGGCCCTTCTCCAAAGTTCCTCTCCAGCTTTCCTGGAACACTTTTAGGCACTGGAAGTTCTCTAAAGTCTCCTTGGAACTGCTAGGAAAATATCTCCACAAACACCAGAGGTTTATGTCCAAAAAGGAGACAGAGGAATCCTTTCACTTTATTCCAATAAAGGGAGAGGCCATGGGGCATTTCCCTTGGGATCTCTCACATTTTTGGAGGACACAGCCTCCTTTTTATCCCCATTTCCCAGCTGCATTTCTCTCTCTCCCTTCCCCATTGGCTGAGGTGTTTGAGAGGCACAGACTTCCCAGAACGCCTGACACCTCAGATTCCCTTCAAATGTATAACACCCCCTTTAATTTTTTTCTTTTAATTCCTGCAATTCATGGTTTTTCCCATTGTTTCTTTCATCTCTCAATATATACAATTTCATTTATCAGTGGATTGTAGTTTATCTGTAAAGACAAATCTCCCTCATTCCATGCATCAATCGGTGGAATCCTTCCTATTGTTTCTTTTCTCTCTCAGTGCTGGTTTTATCTCCCAGCAGACCCACAACTGGTTTGTAAAGACAAGTCCCCCATTCCTCTCAGAACCTTCTCTTCTCCAGGTGAACATTCCCAGCTCTCCCAGAACCAGCTCCTCAAGACTCTGCACTCATTAATTAGAAGATGAAGTAAATAATTGCTGCACTGTGAAGGTTTGGATGCAGATAAACGTGTAAAGGTGCCAGGAATAAACAAATTGAAACAGAATTACACCAAACGTTTGCCTCACATCAAGTGGGCTCAGTGTTTGTTCTGTGAGCCCTGGCAGAGGCAACCTTGAATATCTGAGCAACTGCTTGCAGGGAAGCACTGGGAACAACAAAGAATCTGAGCCTGCAAGTGCCTCAGCACCTGGAAATGTCATTAAAAGTCAGCCCACAAGATAAGAGCTTAATATATAATATATAACACATAATATATAANATCTATAATATATATTATATATTATTATTTTAATTATATATATATTATCTATATATAATACGATATATATATTCTGGCTCTCCAGCCCAGCTTGCTGTGGGCTGTGCATGGAGCTGTGCATTTGTAATATCCTACACCTCCAAGCAGGGGGCTGTGCTGGTTTGCACCAGAGGGTGCTGTGGGGCTGACTGGCTGTGGAATTATTATGGAATAATAATTATAATAATAATAATTTGGGAATACCTCGAGCTGGAAAGGACCCACAAGGATCATGGAGTCCAACCCCAGGCACCTCAAGAACCCCACCCTGTGCCTGAGAGCTTTATCCAAATGTTTCTTGCACTCTGGCATGTGTGGTGCCTGCCGAATTCCCAGATTTTAGGAAAACCTGCTTCTTTTAACCATTTTCCCCAGCTGTGCCCAGCTGTTTCCAAGTCCAGGGAGGTTTCTTGCCTCTGAAACCACCACAAAATAACCCTGCAGGAGCTGGGCAGCACCATGGGATTGTCCTTCCTGGCTGAGAGCGACGTAAAGTTCAACTTTGATCCTTCCCTGAAACTGGGATTTCATCTTTTCAGCTTCGTCTGGGAAGTGAGGCAGCAGAGGAGAGAAACTCCAGATGTTTGTGGCAACAGCTCTGACATTTTGGATGTAAACTCTTGCTTATGCAGGGACCATCCTGCAGGATTCCTGCCCTGCAGATCTGATTTACCTGAACAGGCAGAGGTGCAGTCTGTGGCTGCATGGGGCAGGGGGGAAGTGTCCCCGGGTGAGCCCTGTCCTGCCAGGCTGGCCCTGGGGCTGCTGTGGCCACTCTGCTGAGTGCCAGGGTTGGACTGGCCCTGCCCAAAACAGGCCAGTGCAAGGGGGGATCCTCCATCCCTTCCCTTCTCGGGCTGCTGTGGCCACTCTGCTGAGTGCCAGGGTGGGACTGGCCCTGCCCAAGACAGGCCAGTGCAAGGGAGGATCCTCCATCCCTTCCCTTCTCTTCCAATCTTCCAGGGCTGGGCTCTCTCCGTGGTTTATTTACCTGCTCAGGGGCCGCGGGTGGATCTTATTGTGAGGAGGAAACGGTGATTCTAAAATAGATATTTCTATTCAGATACGTGAAAATATTCCAGTATTTAGGAATATAATTAGGTTCCTTAAGGAAGAAAGAAATCAAAGCACTGAGGGGCTTTGTAAATGGACGGAGGTGTTTGAGCAGGGTGCAAACGGGGACTTGGGAAAAGGGCCTGGAATGTGCTTTCAGCTTCCCTACCAAGGAACCCAAAATTCTTCAAGCTCTCAGGCCCAACAATAAAGAGAGAGTTGGTGTTCCCTTGAAAAATCTCAGAAAATCCCTGCAAGAGCTTCTGCTTCAAAAATAAAACCTTGAACGACTTCCCAGAGCGTTTTCCCTGAAGAATCCAACAACACCCCAGCAATGACCAAAGCCTGGACCAGCTCTGGGGAATGTTCAAATGGAATATTTCCCATGGAATCCATCACTTCTCCAGGCCATTTCCAGGCCATCTTGAAGTCAACACACACTCAGTGCAATTATCACCTCCCCAAGATCATTTAGTGAGAGCACAAATAACTAATTAGCCACACTTGGCTCCACCAGCGCCACAGAAAGGATTTAATTCACCTTAGAGGGAGATTGTTAAGAAAAGATTCCCATTGCCAGGAAAACCAGGCACGGCTCAGGCTGGGTTTGAAGTTGTGGGGATTTCACCAGGAACTGCTCAGGAGAGAGAAAGAAAGAATTGCTATAGGAATATGGAATTGCATGAAGCTGTGATTAAAAATTAATCCGACTTCTAATTGGAAATACTCGGAAATTAATGGTGAAATCCTTCCAGGAATATATTAAAAGGTTACCACTGTCAATTTTTAATGGATTAAGTTTCATTATCAGATAAGGCCATAAAACCACCTGGTTTTCCACAGGTGAATTTCCACCTTCCAGGATTTTTTTTCCACCTTGTTTATTCCTCGAGCTTAACTGTTGATGGCTTCACCTACATTTGCCTTTGCACATCTCTAAGATGCATCTTCCCCCTGTCCTTTATCCAATCCTGTTCCTTGGCTTTTTCCCTCTCCCTCATTTTCCTGCCTAAATTTTCAGTCCAGATGCCATTTTTTAGACACATGTTCTGATTTTTCCAGGCCTTTATTTAAGCTGTTGGTAGTCACTCCCACCCTTTACTGAAGCCAAATATTTTGATTTAATATTTTATTTTATCTGACCTAATCCTAAACATAACCAATACTAAAATTTATTTAAATCACTTGTTTCATCTTTGTCCACTCTTGATGTACTGGATATTAGGTTACAGATCTTCCAATCTGATAAATTGGAATAAATTAAATATGATTTTTTAAATATATATGTAACATATGAATTATTCATTTATTATTATCATTATAATAGATTAAATATATATACATTTTATCAGATGTGTGTGTATATTAAAATACAGGGAATAAAATATAGGCAGATTTTTATTGCATTGTTTTCTCAATCCTTGCTATTTTATGTCCTCTTATATTAAAAATATTAATTTTTACAACTATTCCTCAATGTCCTTGTGACTCTTTAGATTCTGTGTTTGTGCAGAAACCAAATCATTCTTCTCTTCTTTTTTTAGTTCATTTTAAATTTATTTTCAGCATATTTATTAAACATTTAAGAAACATAAGGAGAATCCTTGAAATTAATAGCTGAGCCTCACCAAAATATTTTTTATTATTAATGAGACAAACGAAATGCAGAGATTTGCTGCACTACAAATCTTGAAAAGTGCTTATAATCCTAATATTTATCTCTAGATTTCCTCTGAATCAGTGTTTTGTGGTAATTAACAGTGAACAATGGTGACTTGCTGAGTTATCTTTCAAATTTTGGATCACCAAAACCTAAATTTTAGTTATTAATGTTCTTTTCTCATTAGCAATTTTCACTTGTGCAATCCCACAGTGTTATCCCAAATTCCTACTGGTACTTTGGAAAGGATGTAGCTGCCTTCAGTTGGGAACATGGCTGTCAGAAATGAAATTAAAATAGAATTTTTGGACTTTTGAGGTATTCAATAATTTGAATTGAGGGGTTTTCCACTCCAGCGGTGTGGAAATATCTCTTTTTTTGAGGTCTCATCTTGCAACTCTTCCCCCACCATCACCCTCTGCCTTGGAAAATGAGGTTGGAATTCCTTGAAAATTCCTTGAGGAAATGTTGTGCCTGCCCATGGCAGGGGGTGGAACTGGCTGGTCCTAAGGTCCCTTCCAACCCAAACCATTCTGTGGTTCTACTTAATCCAAAATTCTGTTCAAAAATACCAGGTGGGAAACCATCTCATCCTGAGGGAAAAAATTATATTAAAAATCAAACCAAATGAAAAAAAAAAAAAAAATCAGGAAAGCACATTAAATAGCTAGGGGATCCCATTTAGAATAATCCAGAAATGGCACCTTGGAACTCACACTCACCTGCCTCAAAGCCACAGGAAAACCCCTCCAGCTCACAGATCTGATGCTTGCAGAGAATCCTTTCTTCAGTGAAATACTGGAATATTTCTGGTGCAAATCTTTGCCTTATCTCATGAAACTTGTTCATTCTGGGAGCAAATATTGATAATAATTAACAGAAGCTGATAAGAAATGTTTAGCAATTAATAAGCTATTGCCCTGTAAGGGAGGAGCCAAAAACCCCACACTATTCTAATGATTTTTTTTCCTGAAAATACAGGAAAATACATTTTAAAACTATTTTTAATGACCTGTAAAATACTTCTTTTTATTAGTTATAAATTATAAGTATAAGCTTAAGACAGATACTAAATTATCCACCTGCATATTTAACCAATAACACATTACCATGCTCTAGAAACATTATTTATATCACTTTCCATAGATAAATGTATTACAGGAGCTGAAGTTCAATCTCATTTACAATCTCTTGCTTGGAGACAAGAGAAATTCCAATTTTTCAGTGAAAATCTAAATTCACTCGATGCATTTACCACAGTGTTTGCTCATCAGCCTGCATCAATCAAAGAGCTTGAGCCTCTTGAGCAGAGGTGAAAACCAATTTTACTACAACACTGTAAAATGGATCTTTTAGGGTTTTTTTTTTGGTTTTGTGTGTTGTTTGTTTTTGTGTGGTTTTTTTTGTTTGTTTGTTTTGTTTTGTTTTGTTTGGTTTTGGTTTTGGTTTTGCTTTTGCTTTTTTTTTGGTCTTTTTTTTGGTTGTTGTTGTTGCTGTTGTTGTTGTTAACATCATCTGAGGCTGAATTTATTCCGAGCAGAATTTGAGCTCTTTATTGCTACCATCAACACCCCCCCCCCTTTTCGTCTTTGCTTTTCCTTTCTGTGTTCTCTTTTCAAGGTGACAAATGCTTTACTTTCTGCCTGGTTTTGAGGTGTGATTGTGCCAGGTTACAGGGCCTGTGCATCACAAAGAGCCCTTTCCATCCCAAACCCCAAACCCCAAACCCCAAACCCCAAACCCAGCCTGGCTGAGGGAAGGATTTCATTTCATTGTTTGCTGAGGCTCCTGCTCAGTTTTTTTTTTTGCCTCCTTCAAGGTCTAATTTCATCACAAGTTAAACTCTGCTCTTTGAAGTTGTCATTTTAATGAGTGCTGTGAGTTTCATGTTGTTGCAGTTAGGATCTGTTTCTAAAAATCCCCACAAAACATCTTAAATTTAGTCTTGCTTATTGAACCGTGGCTAAAATCATCATCATGCAGCATTTGGGGTCGTGTTGAAGGTTCTTCTGAGCTCTGAGGGAAATTTCTGACCCATAAACCAGAACACATCTGGTTTTTATTTCTTACATTTGCACTGTAATAAAATTGAGTGACAAATGAGGAGAGGACAGATCTGTAAATGAGTAAATGTGGGAGCTCAGAGAGCACTGGGGCAGAATTTGTCTCATTCCATATTTCCAGTTTCCAATTTTGCAATTCCATGGCCCTTCTGTCAAACCTGGCAGATCCTGATGATTGTCCAGGAGATTTAAACTTTGATTTTCACTCAAATCTACCAAGTTTTTCTATGTCTTTAACCCTCCCCCCAGATCTTGATCTCGCTGCTAGTGAAGCAACGACTGATGCTGCCCTTAATTAATTTTCAATCTCCAACCCTCAGACTGAAAAAATATTCTGCTAGATGACTTTTCTAATGAACATATCTGGTTCTGTGTCAATAAATATCTGTTTTCACTGCTGTGCTGAATAATCACTGCTGCCAGCTTTGTTGGAGAGGAATCAAAGGGATGTCCCTCCAAATAACACAAATCATCGGTGCCTCAAACCCACAACGTGTTGAATTTCTACCAATGAGTTGCTTCTCGTGTGCCTTGAAATATTTCCCATCCCATAAATCAAATATTAGCACAACACCGAGTAGTGGCAGCCCCAGCAACTCCTTAGCATGAACCAAAAAGCAATTTTTCTGCAGGAGTTTCAAAGTGTGTGGGACAAATCTCATGGCTGAGATGGTTCAAAGGAGGCTGAGGGAAACAAGCACTGAGGTGGGGGCATGTTCTAAATAGTAAAGTGGTAATATTAATATTAATATTATTAATATTTAATATTTATATTTCTTTGCTGACCAACCACATGTAGACACAAAAAAATGTATTTCTTGTAATTATTTCTGTATCCTGCCAAATAATTTGGATACTCTGTGGTCACCTGATTTTTATCAAGGAACATTTGTGCCCTGGGCAGTGCTTATCTAAAAAGATGCAGTGCATAAACCCCCACTCGCTGCCATCCTTTATTAGCCTGTGCTAATAAAAGGAATCCTGAATTCCCCAGTGCTGCTGTAAATGCTTTCAAGTGAAATGATGTTTATCCTCATTTTTCACTGCTGTCACAAACTGTGCGTGCAGGACCCATAACAGAACTCGGAGAGCTGCTGGAGATGGGAAAACTTGATTTCTGTGGCCCAACATTTTGGGATTTGGCTCATTGAGCTGAGCCCTGGTGCCCTTTTGCAGGCAGAGCCTCGTGTTTGCTGCCCCAGCTCAGGAAAATTCCATCACTCCGAGCTCCAGCACATCCACACTTACATTCCCTTCCTCCCCATTCATGTGGTTTCAATTATTATTTTTTTTTTTTTTTTACGAAAGCTATGTTGGTTTGCAGCATTCGAGTTCATTCTCATTCACATCTCTGCTGTCTCCACTTGCTGTGTTTGATTTCCTGATTTCATTCGGGTGAAATTCGCCCATTTTTCCCTTTTGTTTTTGCCACATCATTAATGAAGATAAGAAATAATTCCTCTTTCTGGAGGAATATATTACAGTATATGTAATATTGTCTCAGTGATGCTATAGAAATGATTTTTTTTCTCCCCTTTGGGGTCCAGGGAAGGTAAAACTCTCCGAACAAAAACCCTGGAGATTCATTTGTAATTCGTGGGCTGAGGAAGGAGGATTTTAGTCACAGCTGACCACCTGTCTTTAGAATCAGAGCATCATTAAGGCTGCAAAAGACTTTCAAGATCATTAAGCCCAACCTTTGTATTTGCAGTTAACAAGGTGAATTCTGTCTAAAATACACAAGGTGGTGGAGATCCATTAAAAAAATTCATTTTTTTGCCATTGTTAGATGCAATTACATTCCTTCTTTACTGTATAGAATTGTCTTTTGGGTCATATTTTTATTAGCAATCAGAGCAACACTGGTAGCAGCCTAAAACATGAAATTTTTCATATAAAATATAAAAACTTCATGACCTGTTCCTTAGTGGAAGAGATTTAAATATAGGTTGATATAACAGAGAAATTTGGGATCACAATGATAAATATCAATTGTTGTTCTAGAACTCTGTGTTTGGCATAGAAAGGATAAAAGAGAGGAGCAGTACTGCAACAGAGATCTGAATTTTGCTTAGAAATGATAAAAAACATGGGGAAAAGGGTGCCTGTACTGGAGATTCAGACTGTACACACAATGCATTTAAGGAGTTGCTAAACTCAAACTTAAATTGTTAATTTATTCCATGTTATCTTTAAAAACTCATAAATAGCAAAGACACTTTTCTTTAGTTTACTCCAGAGCTCTGCACAGCAGGTACTTGAGATCATGAATCTCCTCTGCTTTCATTATAAGGTACAGGAATTCTTGATCATAACTTTCAAATCTGATTTTTTTTCACTTTCCCCTTCTGTCTTTCCTTTTTTTCCCCCCAACAGAATTGCTGTTTTTCTCAGTATTCTCTCATCCTCAAATGTCAGTGTAAATCCAGCTGACTCTATTCCTCTTTCCCCTGGCTCCTCCCATGATGCATTTATTAAATATAACAATAACAATAAATTATCTCCACTCCTCTGTTTAAATCACAAGCACTTTTTTTGGTCAGGTTTGGCCAACAAACCCTGCAGCCTGTTCTGTCCTGCTCTCCAAAATTTCCCTGCTGGTTCCCCTCTCCCATCTCCTTTTTTCCACCACTCCATCCCTGCTCCAGTCTTTCCCTACTACTCTTTTTCCTTCTTCACAATATTCAGCCCTGAGTATTTCAGGCTCTGTGCCAGCTACAGGAAAAATAATCTTAAAATTCAGATATTCCAGCTTCAAATTGCTCTGCACTTGAAAAGTCTTCTGGTAGTGTCAGGGAAAAATGTTTGTGCAGGCTGGAATACGGGCAAAGTTGTTGTTGTAAATTCTGAGTAACTGTGATTAAATTTTAAGATCTATAAATTGGATCAGCTCAAGGATTTTTGTTGTTTCAACCAAGCCAAAACCCAAAGAAGTGACAGCAAACCAGGCTAACAAATAAAAACAATGGCTTTAATTAGAATAATTCATTAGAAGCAGAAATCCAATGTGCATTTTGTGGGAAGAAGGGAACAAAGTCCAAGGCGCTGCTGTTTGCCTTCTGAGATAAATGCAAAAAAAAACCAAACCCAAGTAACGTATAAAATTTAAATCACTACATTCTCCCAGAAGCCCATAAACACAAGTTCCTGCAGGGCTCTGTGTGTGTTACAAAGGATGCCTCATTACACCTCCCAGTCTGGGGCAGGTGTTTGTTAGGCTGTTTGTGATGCTGATGTTGGGCTTTCGTTTGAATCCAGGCTGCAGCTCTGGAAGCACCACCCGGAGCCTCCTCCCTGGGGCTTCTGCAGGAGGAGCTGTGGCTCCAACACCACTGAGCATTGGTCTGGCTGAGAAACAAAATCTGCATTTCCACTCCTTTTAGCAGAAAAATCTGCATTTCCACCCCTTTTACCAGGCTTATTTTTACTTAGTTTTGGCTTCTGGATTGAAAACCCCCTGACAAACTCTCAGCACTCCAATTCTTTCCTTGTCTTCCTCTTGTCTTTCACATCTGGGCCCATCCCTTCTTTCCAACCAGCATTTGGGGGGGACAGGAGAGGCAGCCTGAGGTGACAGCCCAACGTTGTGTCCTGTCTGTCCTTCCTTTATTCTCATTAAATCACAACTTCCCACCACAAAGAGGATGAATCTGCTCCATCATATCCATGGGAATCTGTCCCGTTTTTACCAGGGCCCAGCTGGTGGATGGTGTTTCCTTGAGAGAGTTGGAGACATCTGTGCCTCTTCCTCCCCTGGCCCTGGGCATTGCCCCGAGGAGTTTCACCAGTTAATGGCCAAAAGATGGGAGCTGGATTTTGGGCTTCCTCATGAGGGGATGGAGCGTGCCCAGGGAAGGGAATGGGGTTGGGAAAGGAGCTGGGAAAGGGGCTCAGCCTGGAGAAAAGGGGGATCAGGGGGAACTTTCTGGCTCTGCACAACTCCCTGACAGGAGGAGACAGCCGGGGGGAATTTGGGATTTTGATCCCAGGGAACAGGCACAGGAGGAGAAGGAACAGCCTCAAGTGGTGCCAGGGAAAGTTCAGACTGGATATTAGGGAAAATTTCTTCCCTTAAAGAGGTGATCAGGCACTGGTAGAGCTGCGCAGGGCAGAGGTGGGGTCTCCATCCCTGGAGGTGCCCCAAGGGCTGGGTGTGGCACTGGGGGCTCTGGTTCTCTGGTGAACACGGCAGTGTTGGGTTAATGCTTGGACTGGGTGACCCTGGAGATGTTTTCCAACCTCAGTGATTCCAGCAGGGGGGCAGCTGGACCACCCTGCGAGCTGGAGACAATAACCAGACCTGTGCAATCCCTTTAGTTTGCCCCATTTCAGTGCAGTGCAGACTCACCCAGCACACCTTGGCCTCTAATTAATGCACTCTTGCCTCTGCTTTATTGAGTTGGATCCATTGATGAACAGGCTGAGGCTCTGCTGGATTATCAGGGAAGATGAACCACTCCAAAAAACCAGGCATGGAGCACTTCCAGCGTGGTCTGCAAGTTAAAAACTGCCTCAGAAGAGCTGAGTGATCCCAGCACTGAACACAGCCCAGACATGCTGTTAGCTATTTACTTTGCATGTTTTACCAGGTTTTAAAGTTAAAAGCAGTGGATTTAAGAGGAAAATGGCCTTTAGGAGTGCTAGGAATTAAGCACTTCTATTGAATTAGTTAAAAGCAAAGGATCTTCCCTGTCGCTTTGCATTTCGGTGCCTTTTTAGACCAAGAGCATCTCAAAGGAGGCCGTGTATAAAATGCTCCAGAATGAAGGTACTGATGTTCAATTCCTCCTCGTGCTGGTGTGAATTATCCTTCAGAGCTCAAGGTGCTGAAGTAGCCACCTGGGAATTATAAACAGAGGGGAATGCAAAGCTGTTTTCAGTGTGTGTGTTTCTCCAGGCCAGATTGCTGCTGTGGCTGACACTCTCCCCAGGTTTTCTTGTGTCTCTCTAGGGCAGCTTGTGTTTCTCCCACAGCACAGATGGGACCTGAGGTGCCATGAGGTTAAATGACTTCCTTGATGTGACATGAGCAATCTGGAGCAAAACCAAGAGCTGAACTGAACTCATTTTCCCCTCAGTTTAGTGCCTCAATCCCAAAATCATCCTGTAAAATATGAGCCAGGAAAATTGGAAGAAGTATTAAATGGGCTTTTTTTTTTGGTTGTTATTGTTGATGATGAAACGATTCAATTTTTGGGAATGAGAAGGAGAAATTGGCCAGCCCAATGTGTGAACGTGTGCTTGCATCATTCCCAGGGCTCCCTGAGATCCTGGGTGCGTGAAACCCCACACTCACATGCTCAGACAGATAATTGAAAGTACAAGCAGGTCATTAAGTTCCACCTTATCCCATCAGTAAGTGCCCAGGCAGGATCAGATCAATATTCCTGCTGCCCCAGGCTCAAGGGTCAACCTGCAGGAACATCTGACTGCAGCCCACACCACAGCTGCTGCCACAGCTTTTGCCAACATTTAACTTCCCACTCTCTGTTTGAACCACAACTTTCTGGGGCAGCAAAAATATTGCACATTGATGCCCTGAAAATCCATGCCAAAATATGATCTCTGTTATATATGTAAATACATGCATTCAGGTGACCCTTTGGAGCAATAGCACTTAAAAGAAATCATGTTAAAAATGCTCCCAAATGGAGACATCAGTATTTCTATCCTCCTTGTGCTGCTGATTTCCCCTTCAGCACTGATGTTAATGAAGGATTAACCTATGAAATGTGGGTAGGATGGAAGCAGGAAAATTCTTTTCACTGCTGGTATTTTTTGCTATTTCAAAGTTGAAATTCTGGCTAAAAATAGAAATCACAGATCTGTCATCTTTTCTGTTGAAGGAAGGAGCTGTAGCCAGAAGTAAAAATGCTTCAAGTTCATAGTTCATTGAAATAGACTAGATCAATTATCTTATTTTAATGGATGAGCCAACAGGATGTTTCAAGTGTCTCAAAGTCGTTTTAAGAACTGCTATTGTACATTTTACACCAGCAACTCATTTCCAAGCCATTCTTTGCCCTTGCTCCACCTTTCCCTGGATCCCAGCCATGCCCCCAGTCAGGCAGCCCTTCCTCCCATGGCTCATTTCAGATTCCCCTTCCCAAAGAGGAGGCCAAATTCCTTCCCCATTCTCCCAAGGGTGCCAGGGTGCTTCCATGCCATGATCCATGGCTGCTGATCCTTCCAAGCTCAGGGAACTGGGGCTGCTCAGCCTGGAGAAGAGGAGATCCTGGGGAAACCTCAGAGCAGCACTGGAAGGGGCCTCCAGGGAAGCTGGAGAGGGACTGGGGTGATTAAACAAGGAGAGATGGCTTCAAAATGAGAGGAAATGGGTTTAGATGGGATTTTGGGAAGGAATTGTTCCCTGGGAGGGTGGGGAGGCCCTGGCACAGATTTGCTGTGGCTGCTCCTGGATCCCTGGCAGTGCCCAAGGCCAGGTTGGACACTGGGGCTTGGAGCAGCCTGGGACAGTGGGAGGTGTCCCCTCTGCTATTTAAATTATGTAGTCTCATTAATTCACTTTCTATTGAAACAAGGGGTTTTTTTTTTTTAGAAGGCAGGGTTGGCAAAATGGCAAGAAAATTGTCTGTTCTCTTGGGGGTTTATTAAACTATTGTAAAGCCATATTAAGTTTAAAAACACAGCTCCAATAGATCATGCAGTTCAAATCTGAAAACTCAGCTTTTATTGTAGAAATAAAATGAGGACCAGGCAGAGAAGAAAAGCTCATTCCTGAGACACTGAAAAAGGGATTTGATCTTCCAGTGATCTTCTCTGACCTGGGCAAAGCTAAGATGATTTAGAGTCTAAATTTTCACCTCTTTTCTGAAAAGCTCAGACTTTGGTTTGGCAAAGTTGTGCCATGGTGCTTTCAAAGGCATTAATCACTTCATTCAATGAGAAAGAAAATACTTCCATTTTGAAAAAAAAAAATTATTTATTTATTTATTTGCCATGCAAGAACAAGAGTGTTACCTGCCCTTGCTCTAGGCTGGCATTTTAATTTAATTTGTTTGTCTCTCTCTTTGTCTTTGGACCTTGTAAAATGGGGTTCTTATCCCAGTTAAACTTTTATTGTTGTAACACTGAGCAAGTAATACCTGCTTGGAATTCAAAACACTTTTGAAGGAGGTAGAACCTACCTTATAATTGAGACTCACTATGGAGCTTCCAATAACATGAAAATGAAGAGTAAAACACAGCTCTGTGCTGGCTCAAACTCATTTTTAATGTACTTTTGTCAGGTCACAGGATAAAACATCACAATGGTAATGAGTAATCTTCATTAATAATGCAAATCCATGTGGGGTTTTCTGAAATGTTATTAATTCTAGGGAACACTTTATGCAACTGTGAGCTAACATGCCACGTTCCTTCCTGTGACATTTGGAAAAATCAGGAATTGAATCCCAATAACAGCTGTCTCCTGGAAAACAAACAGCTGCTTGGCATGAACTGAGGCTCCAGAGCCATCTCTTATGGATAATAAATATCCCTATTTGTGCACAACTGGCTGGCTCCTGCAATTAGCACTCAGGTGGATAATTGCATTGTCCTCCTTGGGATTGCAACAGGGCTGCCAGATGAAAATCCAGCTGCTTCCAATCTTTTTAAAGGAGAGGAACACAAACCTTCAGCCTTATTCCCACTTCTGCACTTGTGGCCAGGTTTCCAGGAGGGGTTTAACATATCCAGAGTGGTAAAAACTCTTGATTTTCTCATTTAACCCAGGGCACCATGGGCTACTGAGCAGTCCTTCTGACACTGAACCCAAATCCACAGTTCCTGAAAAATCCTTAAAAGCTTCCCAAGGTGCTGCCTGAGGGTTTGGCTTTTCTCACTGAAGAGATGAACCCTGTTCTAGGTTAAGCTCAGGTGCTGAAAAGTTGTGAGAAATTCATCATTGTTGGTAGGTTGGGTATTACAGAAAATTTCTTCACTGGAAGGGGTGTAAAACATTGGAAGTGGCTGTCCAGGGCAGGGATGGAATCACCATCCCTGGAAGTGTTCAAAAAACCTGTGGATGTGGTTATTTTTAAATTAAAACAGAGATTTTAAAAAAAAATTTTTTTTTTTTTTTTTTTAGAAGACAGGGTTGGCAAAATGGCAAGAAAATTGTCTGTTCTCTTGGGAGTTTATTAAACTATTGCAAAGCCATATTAAGTTTAAAAATGCTGCTCCAATAGATCATGAAGTTCAAATTTGAAAACTCAGCTTCTATTGTAGAAATAAAATGAGGACAAGGCAGAGAAGAAAAGCTCTAGACATGGTTTGGTGGTGGGTTCAGTGATCTCGGAAGGCTTTCCCACCTTTAATTCCATGATTCTGTGGGACAGGGCTGCTTTAGGTGAGGATGCTGACCCTTTTTCCATATTATTTGGGATAATATGGCAAGGCTCCCCAGATTCCAGCATTCCACACCCTGCTGCTCCAGTGTGTAATTCCCACCTGAAAATTAAGAGTATCTAATCTGAAGAAAATCAGGACAACATTCTTTTGAGCCCATGTCATATCCTTTATGCAAAATGCTTTCAGAAGCAATAAATAACCAGGTCTTTTAAGCCTTTTTTTTTTTTCTTTTTTTTTTTGAGTGAAAAAATACCCTATGAAAAGCTGTGGGAATTCCCACTGCCATGAAGCTAATTCCATAAGCAAAGCAGCACTGCCTTTCTGCCGTGCAAGGACAGTGAATTGGAGTGAAATCCCTGGAATTGATTGCTTGTTCTGCATTCCTGGGAGGTGCACAGGCAGATTGGCAAGGTGACAGAACAGTTTGCAAGTCTCTGAGCTGGCTGATGTTACCAGGGTAACTCAATTGCACAGCAATCTGCCTCCAGCCCCTCTGAAGATAAAGTGGTCAGTGCTGCTGCACCTGGAAAATGTCAGGTACTGACCCTTTTTCCATATTACTCACGATCTAACAAGAAGCAGAAATCATTTGATCACAATATTGCATTGAGCTGGCGGGAAAAAAAGGGAAATATTCTGTATTTCCCTCCATCTGTCCAGCCCTGCTTTTTACAGGATATTCCCAAAACATTCCCCAAGCAAAATTCAGTGTTCACTTGCACATTATTTGAAGGTGTTTAGGGAATGAGGCTGAGGAAGGTGTCTTGAAACCAGTCCTAGGCCAGCCTAGAGGCAAAACAATTCAGAATTTGGGCACTGTGGTGTGAGAGAGCCCTGGGAGCCCCTCATGCTGGAGAAAGATCCCAGGGTGAGGGGTGAGAGCAGCAGCTGGCTCAGCTGGGGCTGGGAAAAGGCTTTCAACCAGCCTTGGGCAGCTGAAAAGAATGTCAGAAGAGAACTCACAGGGAAGAATTTCTTCTCAATATCCTGTCCATGGAGCCCTGCCCTCTGGCAGTGGGAAGCCATTCCCTGTGTCCTGTCCCTCCATCCCTTGTCCCCTGTCACTCTCCAGCTCTCCTGGAGCCCCTTTAGGAACCAGAAAGGGCTCTGAGCTCTCCCTGGAGCCTTCTCTTCTTCAGGGTGAAAAACCCAAATGTTCTCAGCCTGTTTTCAGCCCCTCTGGTCATCTTCACAGCCTCCTCTGGACTCGGTCCAGCAGCTCCTTGTCCTTCTGATTTTTGGGGTTCCAGAGCTGAACAGAGGTGGCCTCTGTCTCTCCTTGGTCACTCCCCCTGATGCCATTGATGGCTGGCTGAAGGGTTGTGCTGCTTATGAGTTGAATTAGCAGAAAGTTGAAAGCCCAAGGAAAAAACCAAGGTTTTAAACCCTTGGCCAGCCCAGCTAGGGTGGATAAAACATCCTGGAGATCTCTGGAACCATCAGGAGATGCTGGGCTGTTCAGCCAGGGAGGGAGGTGGTGACAGCAGCTCAGCACTGCTGGGGCACAGAGCTTGGAGAAGAAGCAAGAGCAAGCACAAAAGGTCAGACAGATCATTCCTCCTTCCCTTTTAAAGCACGTCCCAGGCTCAGTCCAGCCTCCAGAGCTTTTCTCTCAGGGTTCTTGTGATGTTCAGGCAGGGCTTGGTGTCACCTCACCTGTCCACGAGATCTGCTGTCATAAATGGGGCCACTCACAGGGATTCCAGACCCCTCCCAGAGCCACAGCAGGATGAAAAGGCACAAACACCACTTCAGAAGTGCTTCTGGAACAGCCAAGATGAAAATCCGAGCAGCAGTCATTTAAATAATGACCAAGGTCATTATGAGTGGAAAAAGTCACAGAGCTAATGCAAAGTGCTCCGGGCAGATTGCACATCCCAAGGCTTTGGCTTTATGGAATCTCTCAGTGCAACAACTGTTTGTGCCCAGGGGATCTCTCCTGCTGGCACATTTTATGGATGATGGTATAAAATGGGCCCGTGACATTATTTACACAGGCTGCAGCCCGTAGCAAACTCCAAAGGGGAGTGGGAAAAACGTCATGGATGGATTTGTTAATTTTTTGCTTGGAAGGAAATTGGGGAAAACTGGAATTTCTACGGAAATGCGTATTTCGCTAGAGCAGCTGTGATATAAAATAGATCTTGAAGGGATTTGGGGAAATATTAAACTTTTTGTTGGTCCAAGCCCCATCCAACTTGACCTTGGAGACTTCCAGGGATGGGGCAGGCACAGCTTCTCTGGGCACCCTGTGCCAGGGCCTCCCCACCCTCACAGGGAGGAATTTCATCCCAAAATCCCATCTGAAGCTCCTCCCTGTCACTGTGGGGCCATTACCCTGCATTCCCTCGGTGAAGATCCCTCTCCAGCTCCCTGGTAGAGGGACTTTTAACAGGAGAAAGAGGGGACAATAGGAAAGGCGTCGCTACCCTTGGCTCCAGATGGATTTAAAATGAAACATTGTCAGGAAAAAAGGCTGGCAAAGAGCAGGATGGGCTTTGGGGGAGGAAAGGCGAACGGAAGGGGCTGGTCCAGGGCCCAGAGAGGGGCTGAGTGAGGGGTGAGAGCCCTTGAGGAGCCCCTTGAGGGCCCTTCCCTCCTCAGGTCCTCCCCGAGGGAGCCGTGCAGTGCTGGGCCCCGAGGGACAGAAAGGACAAAATGCACATTCCAAGGGAAGCCACAGTGGGATCTGAGCCCGGGAATCCAGGTAGGCTGAGCTGGGGGTCACCGGTGAGGGTCAGTGCCCTCCTGTTTTGGGCATTGCTGAGGAATCTGATGGTGTTCAGAGCAGGATTAGCACAAGAAAATGATCAATAAATGCTGAAGGTGGGAGGAATGGGAGCACCGTGAGGGTCAGCCTCTCCTCGCGTGGGGATTGCTGAGGAATCTGATGGTGTTCAGCGCTGAACCCAACAGGATCAGTACAGGAAATGATCAATAAATGCTGACGGTGGGAGGAGTGGGAGCACCATGAGGGTCAGCCCCCCTGTTTTGGGGATTGCTGAGGAATCTGATGGTGTTCAGTGCTGAACCCAAGAGGATCAGTTACAGAAACTGATCAATAAATGCTGAGGGTGGGAGGAGTAGCACCAGCGCCGTTCCCCGTTCCCATTGCAGCCCCTGCCTCTCGGGGGTCTCGCCTGAGGGGCGGCCAATAAAAAGAACAACATTTACAGCATTTGCTCCTGTGAGAAGGGCAAATGAAGGGAAAGCGTCTCAGAGGAGGCCTGAGTAGGAAGATGTTCCGAGGCATTCTCTGCCTGTCTGGGCTCCCTCCCACGCACAAAAAGCCACCAAAACGCCCCCCAAACAGGAGGGGCTGGCACTGCCCTGCTGTTCCCAGGCAGGGAATTAACACCGTGCTGCTTTTAGAAACCCTGAACCACCGAATAAATCACTGCTGCGTGAAAACCAGCCAGGGATCATTATTCACGGGGATTGTTCCTGAAGGAAATGCTGATTTCAATGCTCACCAAACAAGCTGGGAAGAACAAGCTCATGTTAATATCGAGCTGCCCAAGAGAGGTGATCAGCGGGAGGATAAAGTTATCATTAGTGTTCTGCTTAATAATTTAAACTACATCATGCGTGAGGGTGTGAAGAGGTAGATGCTTCTCAGCTGGCTGGACCTCGGCTTCTCCTTACCCTAGAAACTCACAAATTTTGATATTTTACCTTCTTCCTGGTGGTTGGTTGGTTGGTTGGTTATTTATGTGGTTGGTTTTGTGGAGGTTTTTTGGGCAGTTTTTTGCCTTCGCATGAAAATAATGCCTAGGAGGCGGGTTGGGGAAGTGAATCCCTCAGGGAAAATGCTGGATTTGCTGGGTTCTTGGAGAAACCTGCACAGTCTGCCCTGGTGCTGTGTCCATCTGGTGAGGTGGCAGATGCAGCTGGAGAGGACAGCTTTCACCTCGGCTGTTTTGTTTGCATCTCCTCCCTCTCAACTTCTGCGTGATTTTTGCCGTCTGGAAATCATGGAATATCTCAGCCTGGAAGGGACCTTTCAGAATTTCTCCTGTCCTTTGAAAAACGTTTTGAGCTCCTCGTTTCTCTCGCTTAAAACGCAACTTTCCAGACCTTTGGGCGTCTCCCCCCAGACTGTTTGACTGTCAGAAAATGAAAGTATTAGACTTTGTTTTTTAGCAATTCCCTGGGGATTTCCAGCTTTTCAAACGTGTTGGTATCTCAGCTGTTGAGGGCGGTTTAAGCCAGGCTTTACCAGCTCATTGGGACTCAGGTGCTAAATGAGCCTGACCCATCACCTCGGCTTTTGCACGGAACGGAGCAGAAAAGCTGGGAAAGAAATCCCCGGCACTCGGAGCGGGTTTAGCAGCCTAATGCGGATGTGCAGAGTATTTCTGATGGCCCCCAAATCCTCTTAAGTTCCGCAGAGATGTCCTTTGCAATGCTGATCTGAACAACAGCAAAGCACTGGAAATAGGATGAGAGGACACCTCAGGAATAGAAGTGTGTATTTTAGAGGCTGGGAGGGTTCTGGAGGTTACCTTTAATCTTAACCACTGCTGTTCAAACGTTGTCACAGGGGCTGGATTTTGCCGTTTCTTTATTTTTTTCTTTATTTCTCCTGTGTGGAGGCAGACTAATGAGTAAGCTGACGACTTCTACACTGTCAACTGGCTGCTGGCTCTATAAATCTGGACTTCTACAGCTCCTTTGCTGGGTTTAGGATTTTTTTTTTCTTGTTTTCCTGTAAGGGACGACCTATGAACTTGAGTACAGTCTTGGAAGAGAAGCTCGAGGCGATCTTGCTGATTTGTGGCTGTCCGAGCATATGCGAGTATGCCATAAAATATTGGTGTTTCTCTCCCGAGCTGTCGAGATTTGTCCTTTATGCTGCTTGAGCCAGAACTCTCCATTTATTCATGAAACCTTTGCGAGCAGCTCGGTAGATCTGCTTGACAAAGCAGCCAGGTGGGTTTTAGAGGAGAGCTTGAGCCCATCTTGAAGGGTGAAATGATTGAAATCTGAGTGCTGAAATCATTTGGAACATTGAACTGAGGAGGTTTCGGGAAGGTTGTGGCTGGGGGGTGGTGAGAAAGCTCACCCCTGTCCCATCTGCTGACGGGCTGAATTATTTACCCCATTTTAACGATGCTTTAACTATGGTAATTGCGAGGTGATTATAAGTCATAGGTGCCTTTAGGATGCTGAGGTTTTTCTTCTCGTAGTTCTGCGCTTCCCTCCCTCTCCCGAGTGCTTTTAAAAGTGAGGAGGGAATTACAAAGCGCTCTTGAGAAACTCACTGAGCGCTTTACAGTGAAACAGTTGGAATATTCAACAGTTAACAGCTGAAAGAATAGGAGTATTTTTGTTTATTTTGAATGGAAGAACGGTTTGGCCTTTCCACATGTCAGCTGTGGAACTTGCTTCCTACTGGGGAATGTAATTATGGAATGCTTTGAGCTGCCGCTGGCTCAAGGTTATCTTCAGGACCTATTAAACAGCCGTCAGTGTCTCACAACAAGTCATCAAATATACAAATTGCATCAGTGGTCACTGAAATGCACTGGCTTGAGACTGTAAAATAATTCCAGTGCAAGTATCATTTACTTTGGAATGATTGTAAAAATCAGCTGGAAGTTAAGCCTCGCTTTTTCCTCGGCACTGTGCGAGGTCAGAATGTCCTGGTGCAGCTGTGGGCAGTGCAGGGCTGGGCTGGTGCCAGAGGGCACTGGGTGAATCAGGAAACTTAAAGTTAGATCCTAGAAGAATAGAAATTAGAAGATAATTAGGCATAGGAGAGAAGGAATGTGCCATGCTCAACATTTGCTGTGAACATTTCCTGTTGCTTACATGGACCAAAAGGAAGAAAGGAAAAGGTGCAATGAGGATGAGAATACAAAAAGTCCTGGAAAAAAGGAAGTATTGCCAGGCCTCAGGGCAGTAATCAATCAGCTCCCTGACTTGGACAAGGTTAAAAGGTCCAAAGGGCCTAGGAAGGGAAGGGAAGACAAAAGTCCAAACTTAGAAGAAAGCTCTCTGCCGTCATCCCAACGACCTCCAGAAGAGCACTGAACTAATTCCCACCTGGAACAAAGATGGGTGGGGATAGGAGATGCATATGTATTAGAAAATTGTGTAATCCTATGAGTATGTAACATTTTAAAGGATAAAAAGGTTGAGAAGCAGCTAAACAGCACACATCATTGGAGGAGCGATCCTCTATGCATCCAGCGCTGAATAAACACACCAACTTCAGAACTTAATGCTAGTTGTGGAGTTACACTGCACCTCATGGGGGTTTGAGGATGGGGGCAATGGTGGCAGCTCTGCAGAGGGAGCAGAGGGGACTTGCTGTACCCCTGGTAGGGAAAACCCCTCTGGGGAAAGCCAGTGTCCATAAAGCACACAAAGAACCCTGCGACTTCACTCCAGTGAAGGGAGGGAGAGTCCGCTGGGTTTTCTCTGTCGAGGTTTCAGAGCCTCCTTTTATCCCAAAGTGCTGCCTGCACATTCCCCTCCTCCTGTCCCCATTGCCGAGGCCCCAGGAAGGTGCAGCCTGCCCCAAATCCCCCCTGAACCTGGCATTTTACCCCAAAGTGCAGAGCTCCAGCCTTGTGCAGACCCCTTGTAGTGGTTTCACATTCACCTGCTCGCCTGCTCACACCAGGCGAGAGTGTAGTGTAGTGGTTTCATGAGAATAAGGATTAAGAGAAATGCAAAACAGGCCTAAACTTCAAAGATAAAAATAGTTTATTAACAAAAAACAACAGAATCAAAATCAACCCCCAAGTGGTTTCTTCTTCCTCCCCCCAGCCCCTCACCCATGATGGTTCTTTTCTCCCACCTCATTTATCTTCCTTTACCACCATCCTTCTCACCAACAACACAGAGAAACAAACTTAGAAAATCCCTGGTCAATTTACCACTCTTAAAATAGGCTTTCATCAGTCCAATTGGAAGAAGAGTCTCTCTTGTCTCACTATGGAGATTTTTCCACAAGAAACACAAGTCTCTCGTGGAGTTCATGTCACCGTGAGCTCCCGCCCAGAAAGGATATTAGTTCACATGNCCAGGCTCTGTCAGGATCCTGCTGCCCAAAGTCAGTAGAGACCTCAAGCCCCATTTCCAAGCCTTTAACACCCATCCCCTCACCCATGGAATTGTCTGTGGAGGCATCAGCACACATCTTTCCTCCCAGTTTCAAACTCTGGGGTTTGTCATGCCCTATTTGGCAGGCTTGCCACATCCAGGCCTTCCTTGGACACTTCCAGGGATGGGGAGTGCAGATGTCCCTGGACAGTCTGTTCTGATGTTTAACCACCCTTTCCATGAAGAAATTCCTGCTGATTTCCACCCTGAGCCTCCCCTGGCCCAGCCTGGGGCCATTCCCTCTCCTCCTGTCCCTGTTCCCTGGGATCAGACCCCGACCCTCCCTCACTGCCTCTCCTGGCAGGGAGCTGTGCAGAGCCACAAGGTCCCCTCTGACCCCCCTTTTCTCCAGGCTGAGCCCCTTTCCCAGCTCCCTCAGCCTCTCCTGGGGCTCCAGCCCCTTCCCTGGACACGCTGCAGCCCCTCCATGTGCTTTGCAGTGATGTGCCCAGAGCTGGGCACATCCCTGGAGCTGCCTCACCAATGCCCAGTGACTCTCTCTCAAAAAATGAAGCCCTAATACATTTTCTGTGTTTGTTTTATTGATTCCTGATTGAATTACTGATAGAAGAGGTCTGTTTGCTGTTCCTACTGATCTGTTTTGTGTTCCTACTGTCCCTACCAGCCCTGTGACCCTTACTCAGGCCAACATCCCTCTGCTCAAACAGCATCCCACTGACTCTCAGCATTGCAGCATCCTAAATACTCTTCCCTGCTGTCCCAGGCTGTGCCAGCAGCAATAAAAAGCCTGGGATCCAAAGTTAGGCAGGAATATTCCAGCTTGTGACCAGCCACTGAGTGTCTAAGTAGCATTTGGCATATTTACACCAACAGGCAGGAGTGTGTTTGTCCAAGAGCTGCAGCCTTTGGGGAAAACATCTTTTCAGCCACTCCATTATCCCGTGGCTTCCTTTGGACAGGAGGAAAACGTGGGCTGTATTTTTCCCCCTGCTATTCAGAGCCTATCAGGAAAAACTGGTTTTAAATCCATATCGAGGAGAAAGAAAAGCACTTTGTGCCAAGGCTGAATTTCTGGATGCTGAGGAGAAAGTTTGAAAATGGGAAAAGAACAAAAAGGTGGGAGAGGGGCTGGGGGGTTCCTCCTCCAGATTTCTGTGCTGCCTCTCATATTCTGGGGGAAATCACCCCCCCAAATAGTTCTCAGAGTTGGATTGCAGGTCTTTTCCTGACTATGCACGAAGTGGAACAGAGGAATGGGAGAGCCTGGAGCACCTGCAGTGGGTTCAGCAGTGAGAGCTGGCAGCAGAGTGTTCCTGATGCCTGCAGAGCTCACCCAAGTTCAGCTGAGCTCCATCCTCCAGCACTGACTTCAAATAAGTTTGGGGAACAAGTTTGGGGAACAGGATGAAAGAGCACTTGAACAATAAGGAGTAACCGTCTTTTTTTATTCCTTCACAAATAACTTTCAAGCAGTTTGCTTTTTTTTCCCTCCCTCGTCATTGCTCCAGTGACTAAGTTTTGACTGGTTTTACTGCTTAAAATGAAACCACGGAGTGGTCAGGGGGCAGCTCTGGTTCAGAGATGTTAAAAATGAATTTTTTGTAGATTCTGGTGCTGCTGTGGCAACATAAAACCCTACAGAAGTGAGAGATAAAGGCTTATAGAGAGACACCTGTCTTAAGTGTTCTTCTTTCTTCCCTGGTAACATAAGATAACTCCTAAAATCCATATATTGAATTCTACCAAGAGTTTTTCTACAGATAATTTATGTCCATGAAACTTGCCACGTTATTCTCTGCGAAAAAAAAATTAATGCAAATATCTTTTTTCTTGTGTGTGTATTAAAATTTAGACAGGTAGATAATGTACCTGAAGACTGTGGGTGTTTGTAGGTTTTGCTGTTTTTTCCTCCCTGTAATTTATCATCTTTACTGGAAGAGGAAAGTTTTAATTTGTTTTGGAGACACTAATTAACAACAGAAGTGAAAGGAGATGTTAGATTAACAGGCCAACACAGTAATAAGGGGTTCCCAGCCTTTATTCCAGTTGTTATGAATTTCTTCAGCTCAGAGAAGCTGCCACGGTGCTGTGCTGCAAAGCTGAATAATTCTGAAATTCCAGATGGTTTAAACTCCAATCTAAAGAAATACTGGAAATTTATATAATATTCTTTGTCTGGTTTTTGGCTTCTCGACATCCAACAATTAGAGCTGTATTTGTGAGCTCTTAAAGTTCACGCAGAGGTGCAAAGAAAATACTTCTATTTCAAAATGCTTTCTGAAGTGTGGGTGCCACAGCTGCATTTGGGGCTGCTCCTGCAGCTGGGGGGGATTGGAGCCAGCAGGGTTCCCTGGGGGCCTGGCATGCAGTGGGAACAGCATTGCCAGCAGGCCAGGGAGGGATCCTGTCCTTCTGCCCAGCCCTGGGAGCACATCTGGAGTGACCCTGACCCTCTGCTCAACCCTTCAGGCACCTCTGGAGTGATCCTGCCCCTCTGCCCAGCCCTGGGAGCACATCTGGAGTGACCCTGCCCCTCTGTCCAGCCCTGGGAGCACATCTGGAGTGACCCTGCCCCTCTGCTCAACCCTTCAGGCCCATCTGGAGTGACCCTGCCCCTCTGCCCAGCCCTAGGAGCACATCTGGAGTGACCCTGCCCCTCTGCTCAACCCTTCAGGCACCTCTGGAGTGATCCTGCCCCTCTGCCCAGCCCTGGAGGCACCTCTGGAGTGACCCTGCCCCTCTGTCCACCCCTGGGGGGCACATCTGGAGTGTGGCACATCTGGGGTGCTGTCTCCAGGTCTGAGCTCCTCAGGAGCACAGGAGGGGCAGGGAGCTCCTGGAGAGGCTGCAAAAATGAGGAAGGGCCTGGAGCATCTCTGTGCCCAGGAAAGGCTGAGGGAGCTGGGGATGCTCAGCCTGGAGAGGAGCCCCAGCTGAGAGGGGCCCCCAGCCCTGGGTGTCCCTGGGTGTCC
>VZTR01016833.1:230832-242075 GCA_013400775.1 Chaetops frenatus | reverse complement strand
AGCAGGGAGGAGTCCAAAATTCCGGGTGAACTAAAATTAAATTAAAAAAAAAAAAAAAAAACAATCTATGTGAAGCAGCCAAGGCTGACTCTGGTTTCCAAGGAAAAGGTGAGAAAAGAATGGAAAGGATCAAATTCGTTTTTAAAATACCCAGTTCCTTTTGTTTATTAAACAGTGTTCAAATGGGCTGTTTAAATAAAGATAAATGTCTTAAAAAACCAAAATCTCAACTATAACTGGGAAGGTGGAATTTAATAATAATAATAATGATAATAATAATAAATGTAGAATTTATTCCAGAAGCAGGATAGATCTGTCCTGGGAGGCTGAGCTGTTCCTCTCCCATCCCTGTGGAAATGGAATTAGCCCTAAAGAAACAAGGAAATAAAAATCAGAGTTTTCTGTCTGTGGTGTCACACCCCGCAAACACAGCACTGCTGCTGGAAGAACACTTTAAAAACCACTTTTAAATGTCTTTAAGTGAAGCAAAATGGGATTGGTAAAACAAACTGGGAATAAACTGTGCAGAAGTTTGGTGAAATAATAAAAAAGTTCATGACATTTAAGTGAAACATCAATATTTACTGGGAAGCAGTAGGGTGGCACCGTGACAAACTGGGACTAAGGGATGCTCATTAGGGAGTTTTCTGATTAATTCTCTTAATATGGTAAAGGATTGGTCACTTGGATTTTCGTGGCTTTGAAAACTCCAGGAATTCAGGCATTACTATAAACAATAATAAGAGGATAAGATGATAGTGTAAAAAATAAGATTAAAAAAAAATCCTTTGATCTGGAGGAGGAAATATTCCAAGCAGGGTTTGGTTTTCTGTATTTGCCTTCTGGTTGCTATTAAATTAAAGTTTTAACTTCTTGAAGCTTGAGATGACACAAGCTGGGATGGGGAGGACTTAATCCAAACTCTGGAAAGGGATTATTGATTCAAATTTGGGCTAAATGTGACTTCTCAGATTAGCCACGTTGGGAAATGAGGCAAAATTCTGGATATTGCAAAGGTTTCTGGGTTGAAAAAAGTTTGGATCCCCATTTTTGGGGCAGAATTAGGAGGAGCTGTTTTTGTGTGCCAGTAAATTCCATAGAAGGGGCTCTGCAGGGATTGGTCCCAGTGCTCTTAACTGGGGAGCCCTGGCCCAGCAGCTCCATAACTGGAGGTTTCTGGTGGGTGATTTATGGTTCAAACTTAATAAATGTTTTCTCTTTGTACATTCAGGGTGAACACTTGGGCTGGAGCAAAGCAGACAAATTCTGATGCACTCCTAATCTATTTAAACTGGTAGACCACGTATGGCCTCCATAGAATTCCTTTTTTTTTAAATACATTTGTGCTCCAGTCGAGCATTGCAATTTGCTGACAGCTTTGCTTTCTGCATATTGACTTCAATTATTTTTGTGCCAAATGGCTCTGCAGCTCCTCAATAGACACATTTCTTCATCTCACCCTACATCTGTTTCTTATCTTTTATGTCAGGCTCCCAGGCTGCAGATATTGAACTATAGATTGGGTTCTGTGTTACAGCACTGAACCTGCTTTTAAAATATCATCTCTCCACAATGGAGGATGCTGTAAATGAACCGAGGAGTGTTTGAACTGAAAACAAACAAACAAAATAAACCCACACTTGATACATACAGTGTTTTCTTGTCTGCAGTTTTTGTGCATCAAACACAATATTTAATGGTAATCCCATACCCACAACCTCCTAAACACCATATGGGAAATCAAATTAAATACTCATTTTAAAAAAATGCTTCTCAGTCAAATGCTCTTCGAAAGAAAGTTTATTACAGTCAAACAAGCAAATCCTGATTTGTGCAGTTTGCCACAGTTTTGCCTGCATTCCCAACTCCTTGGTATTGAAGTATTAATGCTAAATCCCCTTGATGTAATACAATACAGAATCCATCTTCGGAGCATATTGGAGCTGAACAAAGAAATTATTTGCTCTAATTCACTTTATGGAGCCGTCTTAGCAGTGTCTTGTGTTACACAAATTGCAGGAGCTTGCGGAGTCTGAGCTCAGAGTTAAAATGCCCAAATTGATTTTTCAAGTCTTTAATAATTTCTCACTGTTCTACATCTCGCTAATAAATAGAAGTGGCATGAAGAAATCTGGTTTTGTGCTGGGATGTGCACACAGAGCAGGGGCTGCTTACTGGTGGTGGCAGACAAGCATTAACTGGTTTTATATGGCACAGTGAGGTTAAATTGGTATTTTAAAGTTGTTCTTCTAATGCAGACCAGGTGGGGAAATGCTGCCTGGATCTCTTGGATCCCTTGGAGAGCGTTTCTGCCCCAGGAGATTTGGAGAGGGCTGAGGAGAGGAGTAGAGGTGAGGTATTTAATAGGAATTTAGAAATTTTTTTTTTGCCTATTAATACCTACTCGACTCTCCGTGGCTGCCACGTCATCACCCTTATTTCCTGTGTCTCAGTTCTAAATTTACCTTCAATAAAGCATTAAATCATGCAGGGAATGTGAGAGGAAGAGCTCCTTCAACAAGTTTGGCCAAAGTTTGGCCTTCTCCAAATCCCTCTGCTCAGCCAGATCTCGGTGTTTGGAATCACTCCCCGAGCGTGGCCCTGTGCGTCCCTAGGTTGGCAGAAAATGAGCCTGACCTCCCTTGTGGAATTGTGCATCCAGAACAGGCTTTTTTTCCTCTGGGATGGAGGCCTGGGAAGAGGAAACACTTCTGAGAAGCTTCAGTTAACAGAGTACTAAAATAACAATATTCAGCGTACATTTTTTTAGACAGTGCTGGCAAAATAACTGCACACAGAACAACGTGGAGCTGTTATTGATCAGGATCTGGATGAATCCAACATGTAACTCCCTAAACTCACTGGTGTTCTATGTCCATTGGAAAGATCTGAAGAATCCAGGTCTCATTTTCCACAGGAGATAATGAAAACTCCGTGGAATAGGGTAATAGGAAGAAAAAAATTGTAGTGAAAAATCTGTCTAAATTAAGGCTGTAATTGATCTCCTCAGATGTCGTGTCTTGAGGAGCTGGCCAAATCTTCTTGTGCCTTTATTGCTGAATGACTGATCACCACATAGATGGAACTGAGCAAGCACCATATGTTTGCTTTACCTAAAAGCTCATCAATTCCCTGTCTGTTGGGCCTCTCAAACATGATCTGTGAGCAGATTCCTTCCAGGAAAACAAAGCCCAACCACAAAGTCATCAGGTTGAAGTATTATCCTTTCAGATGCTTTTTCAACCCAATTCGTTCCTTGGCTGTAAACACGAGGCAGATGCAGCCCTGAGCCCTGATTAATTGTTTGTCAGAATCCCTCGAGCTGAGCGTGGAGGGATCGTGGGCATCTTGGGATGCCAATGAACTGCTCCCAACAGTCCAAACAAAGCCTGGGACTGGAAAAACACTCAGGGAAGAGCATAAATTGATAAACTGCTCTCTGATGGTCAGCAGTGAACATCTCAAGGGGGGGGCAGGTCAAGCATTTTAGGGAATAATGTCCGTGTATGAAATTGAGCATTCATTTTAAGCCGGCTCGTTGAGGGTGAGGAGAGGAGAGAGTGGTTATTGTGCTGCTCGTGCCTCCAGCAGGCCCTGGAACATGGGAAGGGCAGAATTCCCACTCCAGGGATGTCTCTGCAGCCTCCTGGGGCAAACAAGTGACTCTGGGGGCAGATAACCTGGAACATATCTAATGACTGGGGGCTGTGTCAGGGCACTGATAGAGGGCCATGGGTCACTCTCTGAGGCACTCCCTGTGCTTGGAGCAGCAACCCCCCTGTTCAACATCCTTATTCCCAAGGGAATGTCTGTAATTCCTGCCTGGAGCAGTTACCTCTTCCCTCCTCCATGTGTTTGATGAGTTCTGCTGCAAATGAAATGGGATGTTACATCCTAACCCCGTATTTGGGGACCTGGGATGTTACAGACTCTGTCCCCCCTTCCTGCTCATTTCAGCAGCTCTGGGAGAGATTTGTATCCCAGAGAAACAGGGGATGAGCCAAAGGAGCAAATGATGTCTCCTCTGATTTTACAGCTCTTCAAGTGCAAAGTTTAACACTGCTCAGAGGAGACAATGTGGGGGATTTTCTGTGTGCCAGGTGGAAATCAGGTGAAATCTGGACTTCTGGAGCATTGCAGGATTCTGAACTCTTTGAGCATTGCAGGATTCTGAACTTCTGGAGTATTGCAGGATACGATGCTACAACAGAAATAAAAGTAAAGAGAAGTTTGTCTCTCTCCCCTTATTTTCACCATCCTGTTTTATTTGCATTAAATTCATGAGGGAAAAAGAATGTTGCTGCTTTTTTCCTCATTTCAGTTAATAACTTGGAAGAAGTATCCTCCCATCTCCTTTCTCAATCTCTCTGTTAGCCAGTGATTGGGACACTGCCCCAAACTTTATTAAGGATCCAGTCTGCTCTTAAAAAAGTCCAGCAAGAATTTCCATGCATGGTAAGAGTGCCACAGTGGTACAGATCTGATGGAATTCATAGACTTCATCCCCTCACAGATTTCTGTAGCCATTCTTCTGGCCAGAGGATATGGAAGAAGGAACAAAATCCCAAATATTCCACTTGCTGCTCTGTTTGTTTAACAAGTGGTCCTCACTTGTGGCAGAGTGAGATTTCTGAAGGGTTTGAAATGTCCTGCAGGGAAGGCTGGCTCTGTCTGTGGTTTAGTGAAACTTTTGCAGCTCTCACTCCCAGTTACTCTTCCCACTGCTCCCGAGGTGGATGAGGTGAAATATCTATTCCTCTCCACCCTTTGAAGCTTTTTTTAGTGACAACCTCGGCTTCCTTCTGGGTGAATAACTCACTGCCAGGTCAAGCAGAGTGTGGGGTTTTGTGGGTGTGTGCACAGATAAATCCCAGCCTTGGATCCCTGCTTTCAAATCAGCTCTTCAGGGCTTCGGTTCAGTCCTTACTGAGCTCAGTGGGAATTCTGCCTGGGGGAAAAACTGAGAACTTTTGCTTTGCCTTTGATTTCATTCAAGCTGATTTTTGAAAAAAAACCACCCCAGCTGATCTCCCAGAACGCTGAGAATGCTGAGAACTGTTTCTCCTGTGTGTGATTATCACAAAACAGCTTGGGAAGATCTGAACAGGAGAAGCTTTGAGCCCTTGATCCCCCGTGCTGGAATTAGGGCTGGGTTTTGCTGAACAACTGACTATTAATTGCTGCTTTCCGTGGTGTGAAGGGGAAATGGTTGCTCTGCAAAGGTTGGAAATCAGGACTTCAGCCTAACTAAAGTTTCTGTGTCAGTGAGGAGAGAGGATGGAGGGGAATTCAGGGGTGGGGTCTCCAGCAGCAGGTTCTCTGTTTGGTGAGAACAGAATTAACTTGGGACTCCCAGAAGAGCCTTTCCCCCCAGTTTGCAGCAGTGAAGGAACCTCAGTCAGGATTCCTTGTGTGAATATTCAGGAAGGTGCTGAATGGGCTTGTCCAGAATTCATCCTAAAATAAATGAATTTGCACCAGCAGCATCACTTTTGCTCATTCTGGCCCTTTGATATATTTGACTGTGTATTTTGGCAGGTGGGAGGTGGGTCCCTGCAGGCTGGAGAGAGGGGGCTGAGAGGGCAGCTCAGCTCAGGTGTCCAATTCAGATGTTCTAGAAAACCCTCTGGGAGAACCTTTTTTTTTTTTTTTTTTTTTGACAGTGATTGCATAAGAAGTGGGAGTGAGGTGCTGAGTCCTCCCCGGGGTATTACTCATAACACAGACAGTGCCTTGAAACATCTCCAGTTGGTACAGCTGTACTTCCAACTTGAAAAGGAATCATTTGGCTGTGGTGGGACTTGGAGGTCTGGAGATCCTCACTGGCTTTTCTGAATTTTTCTTGCATTAAACATTTCACAGTTCCATGTTACGAATTTCTCCTAATTTCTCACTATTGGAAAACCTGGTCCAGTGGGGATTTGTTTATATCTCTCCCAAAATGACAAATACAAACTTAATTGAAAGGGAAATGATTTTCCAGATTTATAGATTTCTAAGGCTGAGAGCCTACATGAGTAACTTTAATTAAATTCATTTTCCTGCAGAGCTGCTCCTTGTTTCAGTTCCTCAAATCCCTACACATGTTGCTCCTCCCAGCTTTTCAATTTGCTCATGAACCATTATTTAAATACTTGTCAGCTGCCTGAGAGAGCTTGGAGGAACAGGGATAATTTCAAATATTTCAAAAGAGAGAAGGAAAAATATTGTGGCTTTTCCTGCTTTTGTTCTACTTCACATGGACAAGTGTAAGCCAACACCGAAGTGTTGGGTGATCAATCTAAACCGAGAGAAGTCCTGATATTTTTCTTCAATTACCTTCTCCTTGACCTCGCTTAGTGTAACCACAGGAGACCACGGGGTAGTGATGAGGCTTTGAATGCTGGTAATTAGGTAATGAAGAGGCTTCAGAGGGTTAATCAGATCTATAAAGTTAATGGGGAGTGGCATGGCCAGAAGCTATGGAGAGGAAATGTTGGGCTACTGAGGAAAGTTCAGCTGGAGAGAGAAAGGTGAGTGCAGGGTTGTGTTTTTCACAGAGCACTTTCGTGAAGTGGAGAAAAAGATGAGCCAGAAATGGTGTGGATTGCTGGTGTCCTAAGGAGGGGAGATGTGGCAGGAGTTGTCTCCCTGTGAGGTGCACCAGGAAACACTCAGGCACAGAGGAGGAATTGTTTTATCAAGGGATCAGGATGATGATTATGGAAATTGAAGAAGGACTCGTGGTCTCTGAGCTGAGGATATTACGAGGAAGATGCATGGAACTTGAGTGAAGAGAAAAGCAGTTTTGTTCTGGCACAGAAAGTGTGCCTGGGACTTTCATTTCAGTCAGCAGTGACTGCTTTTGGATCCCAGCAAAATGCAAGAGTGAGGGAAATTAAAGTTCTTAATATGTGTTCTTGTTTCCTTGTTGAGTGGTTCTTGGTAAACTGGTAATGATAAAATGGGACATTTGTGTGTGAAGGAAGAGATGGAGATCAGAGGCAGAGCCAGGAAAGGAAAGAGATTTCCTGAAGCTGAGCCATGGCCAAGGTCAGCAGGGTTGGTGTGTTCCATCCATGGCAATGGCCTGGGTAGGTGCTGATGCTCCTGGGTTTAAATGGGGATTTGAGCTTCTGGTTTTTCCTGCTGAGCCCTCACTTTAAAAAAAGAGCTTTGGTTCAGGTTTGGTAGGAATCAGGTTTGGTGCTGTGTGGGAAGGAGTGCACACATGGCTTGTCCCAAATGCCAGTGGAAAAGTTGCCAGAGGGAAAGGTGGACCATGGAGTTTAAAAACCAGCTGTGAGTTCAAGTGTGCAAGTGTTGTGGCAAGAATTATTTGCCTTTTTTATTTATTTATTTTACTTTTAAAATAGAAGGGTAAGAATTTAATTTTTTTTTTCTCTGGTTCAGTACCTCTAAAATTTCTCCTCTATCTGATATGAACATTTGAGGAGAGATTAACAATCAAACACTGGGTGGAGGAAAGTTTAAAAAATGAAGTTATCTGAGTTGCAGTTTAAGTCACAGGAGAGTTACCAGGTGTGTGATACACAGACTATTTATCTAAGGAAGGACAAAGACACCAAGCTGTGCAGGATAAGCTCTGAATTATCATAAACTCCATTTCACATCAGAAACTGGTCTTTTAATTCAAAAGGAAATATTCATAAGCCATCTTAGTCTCTAATTTGAATATAATGCCATGAAACCTGTTAATAGAAGAGACTGGTGGGGTTTTTCTTTTTTGCTGTCACAACAGGTGGCTGTGGAACACAGACTTAACAAGGTGGCCCTTCAGAAATAACCTCATGAATTTTAAGAGGAAATTCAAATGCACATCAAGGATAGAGAAACAGGATCTTGCCTTGCATGGGGAAAAAAGAAGAGGATTCATTTCAAAGTCCAAGGAAGTTTGTGTGGAAAGTTGTGTTGCTTTTGGTCCATGTATTAGTCTGGTATGGAGGAAAGCTGCAAAATCTGTGTGGTTTTAAGTTATGGGTGGTTGCATTTTGGTCAGGGCTGAATGTTTATGCAAGAACATGATCTGAACTCTGAGGTTTGCAGCTGGTAGGAAAGTTCAGTGTTTATTGGTGGGATGGCAGGAAGTTCAGTTCTAAGGAATGTCATGAAACTGTGTTTTCACTCCAAGAATTTACCCTTTGCATTTATCTAAGCTATATGATGGACTGAGTGAAAGAGTGAACAACTCACTGCACAACTAGCATAAATTTTGTTTGAACGAGAAATACATATTTTAATTCAATTGTGCATCAGCATTTAAAATAGAAATCTTGCTGCAGTCAGGACATTCTGATTGCATTTGATTTTTAATGATGTTCTTGCACAACTTGGGCTGGTGAAAGCAACTCTGGGCCTTGCTCTCCAATTCCTGGTGAATCTTGTTTTGTTTAATGAGGTGATTCATCCACCAGGTAATGCCCCAGTTGTCCTTGTGGAGCTGCCCATTAAACACATGGCCCAGCCATTCCTTCCCTGCTTTTGGAAATAATGATCCTTTCAGCTGGGCTGCGTCAGATGGACAAGGTTTACAAAATGTCTTTTTAAGTGAGATGTCCAGGTTGGAGCAATCCAGGGGAAGGAACACTTTTCAAAACAATTTTTTTAGCCAATCTGTGCTTTTGACTGCTGGGGAAGAAATATTGGGTTTTGAAGAGGCTTAATGGCTTTGGAGGTGGTTTGGGAATGGTCGGTGTTGAATGTGAGCCCTGAGGAGGAGAGAGCAGCAGAGCTGCAGAGCAAAATAGAATTTGGGTAAACAAATGGTGGGAGGGAGCATCTGCCTTCAGCTCTGTGGGGTTCTTGGTTGAGGCCCAGCCCTGCAGAGCTTGTTCTGTCTGGGCTTTGCCCAACACCCACCAGAGGCAGATGGGAAGGGTCTCCCAAGCTGCTTCAGGTCATGTCCAAGGGGGTTTAGCTGCCACCTTGAGTTGTGCATCCCACAAAAACCCCACCAGCGTATTCCAGCTTTGAGAGTTGTCAGTTTTTTTGTAAATGACTTAAACAATTACTTTGTGGGAGAATTTTCCTTTCTTAATTTCAGTCCTGTGTTGGTGATTTTTCCCGTGTTTTCATAGAATGGTTTTGCTGATGTGTTTCCATGCCTCAGTACTAAGCTACCTAATGTATCTTGGAATAATCTTAATTTTTCTGGCATTCCAGAGGACGTGGAATTACATACATTATTCAGGATGTCCCCTGTTACTCCCTAAAGAATATAAAAATAGAAATTAATAAAAAGTGGCTTAGGTGGATCTGGGGTTATGGAGGGGATTAGGGCTGTGTGTACACACAGGTTTGTCTGTTCCTCCTCGTGACTTTGCTGTCTCTGACGTAAACAAGTGAGGTGACCTTCCCCTGGCAGAATAAAGACAGAGTGGGGTAGGAGGTGTGGATAATTTATAAGCTTTTCTTGATAGATAAGAATGAGTATCTGTATAAATCACGGCGCTGCAGAAGTCAGGAGGAATTTTCAGTGCTGTGAGGTGATGCAAGCCCCAGACTGTCGGGGTTGGATCTTCTCAGGTGTGTGTTGGAGGAAAAATAAATCTGTCTCAACATGAAGATGCTGCAATGCATTTTACTGGGTCCCGGGCCAGAGGAATGTTTGTATTTGGGGAAGTGAAGCAGCTCAAGAGGAAGCACAGAAATCCAAATTTCCCTTGCCTCTTGAATTGTTTCTAAAGCCTCTCTGCATCTCCTGTTATGCAATTTGATATTTAAATGCTGCTCAGGATGCCCAAGTCTGTAACATTTTGGTTTTAATGCTCACAGTTGGTATCAAACCCCACAGATTGGCAGCAGAGACCGGGTGTATCCTGTTCCTAGAGAAGTTGTGGGCTGTAGGGAATGGGGAGTGAGGTACAATTTCAGGAAAACCCATCTGAATCACAGAACAGAATCATGGAATCCTCCAGGTTGGAGGAGACCTTTCAGATCATCAAGTGCAACCATCAGCTAGCACCCCCACCATGTTCACCAGGAACCCATGTCCCCCACTGCCCCACCCATCCACGTGTTTTTTGAACCCTTTCAGGGATGCTGATTCCACCACTTCCCTGGGCAGCCTGATCGTGGCCCTGACAACCCTTGCAGAGAAGAAATTTTTCCAGATTCCCCATCTAAACCTCCCCTGGTGCGACTTTGGGCCGTTTCCTTTTATCCTGTATTACCTGGGAGAACAGACTGGCACTCACCTCACTGCAGCCTCCTTCCAGGGAGTTGTAAATGTAGGGAGGTCTCCCTGGAACCTCCTTTTCTCTGGGCTAAACACCCCAAAACCCCCCAACGGTGGGAGTGCTGCTGGCTGCTGCCAAGGAGAGCAGGCAGCTGTGTGAACTGGGCAGCAAAAGCAGCAGGGAAAAGGATGGAACAGCACTTTTGGGGTGTCTGGGTAAGTCTCTGGAAGCCTCACTCGTGTTGTTCAGAGGTAGGGAAAGAAATGCAAATTTAAGACAGGCTTATGAACACGAGCATTGGGAAACTGCTGCTGGGCTCTCCTGCAGTTTCCAGAGGTGCAAATTGTTTTATTGCTCTTAGCAGGGATCCCCTGGGTGTAACTACACAGCCATGGGCTCCAGGATGGTTTTCCAAGATGCCCCAGCACTCCCTGGTTTGCTCCAGCCCAGAGGTGCTCTTTGCTTCCATACCCTGACAGGAAACACCCGGGGCTGTCTCCTGCTCCGTGCAAGGAGCTAAAGGAGTTCATTGAATTAAATCCTGAGTCTGGGAGGGCAGGCTGAAATCTGGAGCCTGAGCTGTGTTTGAGGTCGAAGAGAGACACTAAGAAAGTCTTGGAGTGCAAATTCACTGCTTGGAGATCAATGGGGCACAGGAAATGTGAAGCTTCCAAAATGGAGTGGGGAGGATTTCACCAAAGTGGGACCAGAACACTTGAGAGCTGATCCAGGGCTTTGTAAATGTTCTCACCACTAATAATTTAAAAAATATCCCTCTTGCTGCCAGTGGTGTGGGATGAATTCTGCTCCAGCAAAAATCCTCCAAGCCACAATTCCCATATTTGCACTCTGCCATTTGAGGGTTTCGTTTGCAGAAATGTTTGATTAACAAATGTTGTGTGAGGAGATCTTTGTGGAGGAGCTCAGCATCTCAAATGGAGTGTGAAAATCTGTTGCTCTTCATGAATTGGCTTAATTCTAAGCAAATTAACTAACTGGGCAAAATAGGGTTGGGCTTTGCAGTTGTTTTTCAAGCACTGAATTTTTTTTTTTTTTTTTTTTTTT